>OY856187.1:73382521-73518123 GCA_963693315.1 Diogma glabrata
GGACAATATGACCCTTCAATTTCACTAATTTTTATTAAACAATCCTGTGAAAATTAGTTTTGTGGTAATTGAATTTCAATACCCTGGTCTTTTGGCGTGTTTGAGTTGTCGGACTCGACAAAACCAGACAAGTTTTTGGCGGACAAATTTACCCTCGTTTTCTAAAACAAATTTCCACCCCCTTTAATAAATAACAAAATTATGGTAATAAATATACAAGACCCCGGGAAATCGCCATGTTTCGGAGTTTACGGAGGAAAAAAGCGGCCGAATCAAGGAAAATGGCAGATAAAAAAGTTGTAGGACTCGTCAAGGACAAGCGCCTTACGAAGTATAAAATATGGGGTAATCATCAAATTAAGTAGGTGAAAGCCCAAGGACCATAAAGTAAAAAAATTTAATTTCAAAACACTTATGTTCTTTGAATTGGAAAAATTGTATTATTAATGCAATGTGTACTAATTTTAATAAAAACACTATGAAAACAATTTTCATCAATTTATTTATCATTATGTTGATAAAAAAACATTGCAAAATGTTGTTTGAGTTTTATTTCGATAATTTTTTCTGTGGGTTTTTTATAAATATTTATAACAGATGTGGTTTGATAAGCTCAAAACTTTAAAAGGATGTCGAGACTGATAAGAAATTTAAAACACTTTTAATTTTAGTAAACTTTAGTTAGATTCAGTGCTAAGTATACAATAAATATACGCCCCTTTTCAGCTAGGATAATATTTTGCCTAAACAGTTTTGTTAGTAATTGTTTTAATGATTCACTAAAAGTAATCTGCAATATATGAAAACTTTGATGATAATATTACAACAGATAGACGACATTGGTTTATAATAAAATAAAATGAATATAAATTGCTTGTGGCAGAAAAAATTATCTTAAACATTGCTTTATATTTATGGCATAGGAATTAAAAATTCAACTCATAGTAGACAAATGGAGTAAGATTAACGATTTTTTGTTAGTCTGATATTCGTGGTTATTTTTTTTAAATAATACATAGCTTTTATTTCAATCTTTCATATGAAACTTTCAAATTGAAATAATAATATGTATCTAACTTTTAAATAAATGATTTATCTTAAACTTCAATTTCTTACCTAGCCTTACTGGTTGAAAAGTTACATATCAAGAATCATATCAAGCCATCGAAAACTCTTTCAATTTGAAGTGAATCATGGCAATGGCAATACATACACCGAAAGAAAACATCTTGCTTGATTCAAACATGTTGCATTGTTAATCGAAAATTAAGTGAAAATTGGGGAACTAAATACGTTAGTGATTGTATCAACCAACGCTCCGTATTTAAATTAACAATTTAACCGTTGTTGATATATTTTTTTATAAGTATCACAAACATATTTGATTTAACCATGTTTGTAGTTGAGTCAATTATGATTTAATTTTCAATTGACTACAAACGTGGTAAATTAAAAATTAGACTAAAAATAGTGATATTAAATACGTTTGTGATAGAATCAAGCAATACGCCGTATTAAATCTTTTGGTTTGGTACATCTTTGTTTTGTTTTTGCTGCTATCGATGTTTGTATGGGTTCGTTTTTTTCGTAAATATAATATTTGAAATTTTTTATATTAGAAGTATGTATTTCGCATCAATCCCGACAAACATTTTTATGCATAAAGCTAGCGTTCGTATATTTACGTTCTAAATAGGAAATGTATGAGTGTGATTTTGTTTGTAAAGGATGCGTCCATTTTATCGCCATTTTTTTAATGATACGATTTAAAAGACCAAAATTCAGAAATCAAAAAATTTAAATATTTGAATTATGTGTAGAAAATTATACTAATTTTCTATAACTTTCTCATTATTATGAAAAATTAAATTAAAATATCGATAAATGGACATGAAACAAGACAAATAAAAAATATTAAAAAAATATAATAATTTTTTTAAATCACCAAAATTAATTATAGAAAGGGCCTGTTTCATTAACGATATTTTTGTTATAACATTGACTGAAAAATTTCTTTCGCACATAATTTTATATGCAAATAATATGGAAATTATTTAAATCAATTAAACACATCTAAATTATTTCCTAAAGTAAAATGTTAAATAAAACCAGCCATGTTAAAATATATAAAAACTTTTTGTTTTTCTATTCTTTTGTTTATTACTTTTCTTTATTTTGTTTATTAGTTTCTTTTCTCCTAGTTTTTTATTTTAACGAACACAATAATTTTCAAACAAAAACATGAACAAACGAACTGAAAAATATGAACAAGAAAAATTGATCACGCCGTGGTTGATTTAAATAATGAAAATTGTTACGTTTTTTAAAATAAATTGACAATGCTACATTGGTTAAAATAACCACGTTCGTATTAGACGCAAAATCAAACAAGCTTTGTAGTTGATTCTACCGACGTTTTTTTTTCGGTGTACATATTTGAATCGCTTAACATTATCATATAATAAAGACAAAGAATCACAAAACACGTGATAATCCACTAATAAGTTCTGCCTCGAGAAATCTTGTTAAAAATCAATTAAAATCCATTTACCTTTTTGTTTGGTTAAAAGTTTGCTACTAATGTGTCACGAAGAGCTTTGAATTAAGAAAAGGGTATCCCATACAAGATATGTTGTTTTAAATTAACACATTTTCATTATTCTCTTGATCTTGGGTAGCTAATATGAAATTCATGTTATGAATCAATTAATTAACATTTAAATAGATGTTTCAATCTCCTTGTTCCTTCTGTGCACAAAAAAATTCGTACTGAACTTTCTTCAGAACATTACACCTTTAATTTATCGTTCTAAGGCATGCCCATCTAGAATTCCGATAAATAATCAGAACTTTCTCTATCACTTTCATATCCTACTTGAGGATGAAGTTATAGTATAACAATAAAATTAATATCACCTAGTCATCTGAAATTTAATAAAAATTTATCAATTATTGGAATTATAAAGTCATATCTATTTCTAAATATAGCGGACAAACGCTCATCCTAACTGCAATAAATTTTTAAATACTTTTAGTCTTTCCATTTAATAATAATACCAAAAGTGAAGTTTAAATGTTTAAATTTATTCAAATAAATTTGTTTTTTCTAATTTTAATTAAACTATCAAAACAAATAGATTATTGTGATGTTGAACAACAGTTTTGTGAGACCGTAGCTCATGTGTTTTGTATAAATCCTAAATTTACAGTTAATGATGACATACATTTATTTGATGAAAATACGATTTTAATGTTTTTATCGAAAATTAATAGTTTTCGTAATAGCCTTGCAAAAGGTGAACAAATTGGCTATGATATGGGAGCTGGAATTAAAAAAATTGTAAGTGATAGTACAGTACAAAATTAAATATAAATAAAGTAATTGCAATTATTATAAATGAATAGGAATGGAACGAAGAATATGTAGAATTGTTAATTGCATACACGAAATATTCTGAAAAACATTTATCCGAGAAATTATGTTTTAAAGCATCAACGAATGTAACATTTGGACAAGAAAAATTCTCAATCAACTTGAATGTCAATAAAAAATCTTATACAACCAGTAGCATAATATTAGAAGAAATAACTAGACATACAAGACTAAGTCGAAATTCGTGAGTACAGAAACTTTTTCCAACTATGTGTTTCAATCTGAAGTTATTCTTCTTTTTTAACTTCAGAAAAAAACTATTCCTTTATGACGGGAAAACCAGCAACATTGGGTGCATATTATATCAAATAAATCGGAAAACAAATTTCACAATGTGGTGTTTCTATGATCAATATACTAATCGTGACGCTATTAATTTTACACATATATCATACGAAAAAGGACAATTTTGCTCAGCATGTGATGAGCATGAATTATGTGATATAAATAAATATAATGGACTTTGTGCTAAGGAACCACCGTTTTTATTTTTTGGAATAAATATCTCATTATTTGCTTTCATTGTAATTTTGATTATTACAATCATCTTTATTATCGTTTTTATTATTGTTGGAATTGTAATGAATGCCAGAGAGGGTGAAACATATTTGATAAGACGCAAAAATTAAATAAAAACAGTTTTGTTTTATTTCAAGTGAACTATTTTATTGAACAATAATTAAACTTTGATGTTTCTTTCAGAACCAAGTAAAAACAATCGTTTTTATTAACGTTTAGAAATACTATGTGGTGGTCACTATCCCTAGTACTCGCTCACCTCGGTTTCTTGGAATAGTTTAAAACGTGAAGGATTAAAAGTGAAAAGATTGGGTACAACAAAGAAAGAAACAAAAGTGAGCGTTGTTGACAAGTGTCCCGTATGTGAGAACATATCATGTGGTATGCCCACCTATTGAATTGTCCAGAAAACCCAACCAACCTGACGAAGGAAGATTTCTGGTACCGCCCAAGGGCAGTAGCAGAGTTTCTGAATCTAGACATGGAGCCGGAGGAGTAGCACCGTACCTTTCGCTACAACAACAACAGCATTGTTGGCAATTTACCAAATCTAGCAAGCAAAATTACTGCAATGTAAGTCGACAATGCCCTACAATATAGAAATGGTAGTAATGCTTTGTTTCAAATTTTCAAAACATCCGTCAAATAACTTAACAGTCTTTGTGGTGTTTTGATAACACTCCGAATTCCACGCGTTTCTAGGATATTAATTACAGTAGGTCGATCATTCAACGTTACTTTATTTTTCACGAGGAAACTGAAATGTTCATCGCATGAGTTTTTATGATAACAAAACAAGGTTTAAGACGATTAACTGAAACTTTGGTAGTTCCGTCATTAAGTTTTTACTGTTGCGTCTAAACAGTTTGAAAATGACAAGGTAACGACCTTGTAATAATTACGTGTTGCTACGTAAAAATACATGTAAGGCAAGTTTGTAAATCTTTGTTTACACAAGACAAAAACGTACCGTGTGCTGCAGCTGATTTGGACCGTATTTCATTTAAATGTTTCCTCAACCCCTTGACGAATTCGGGCAACAAAACGATTTGTAATATAATCGTGAAATTCGGACGACGTTCTTAAATAATAATAAAATAATAAACGCCTTATTCTTGTTAAATTGAGTTTTATTTCACTAAATACGTATTTCGAAAGCTATGCTTTTATCAACAGTATAGTATCTGAAAAACTCGTTTTGCTCGACAGTATAGTATCTAAAAATAGTACTTTGTGTATCTAGTACTATTTTTAGACTAAATACGTATCTCGAAAGCTATAATGCTTTCATCGATAGTAGTTTCGAAATAGTACTTTGTGTATCTAGTTGCACAAAGTTGATTTTTTCCGCACGCGTCGTAATTTTGTCCAACGAGGCGAAGCCGAGTTAGACAAATATACGACAAGTGCGGAGAAAATCAATTTGTGCAACGAGTTGCACACAACGTTTTTTGCAATTCCGAAAACACAATTAAACAAAATTATTCTGCAACCAATTTTTTTACAATCAACATTCATATTAAAATATAAGTAAACATTTCTATTATCAACATAGCATTGAGACAATTTTAAATGAAAAAGTGCGGAAAAATAAAACAGTGCGGAAAAATCTCACTTTTTGATATTGTGGACAATATCGAAATACATTGAATTGTGATTCGGAATTGCAAAAATACTCTTTTTTGCAATTCCGAATGACAATTCAACGTATTTCGATATTGTCAACAATATCAAAAAGTGAGATTTTTCCGCACTGTTTTATTTTTCTGCACTGTTTTATTTTTCATAGCAAATTGTCTCAATGGTAAGTTGACAATAGAAATTTTGAATCGGTCATTTCAAAAACCTCATAAGTCACTCAATTAGAATTTTTCAGAGATCAATAAAAACCGTTTCATACACAAACAAATGAGTTTTAAAGGACTTTTTTTATGTTTAATTTAGTATTTCAGTGGTAAAAAATTAAAATAGCGAATAACCTTTACAATTTATTAATAGAAATAATGAAAAAAACCTGAAAAACAGTTCTTGACTTATGTTGTTTTAGCGAGAAATAGGGTTAGTGGTATAAAGTTTAATCAAAAAAATCGTAGTAATCATATTTTTAGGTAGATTTCATATAAAAATCTACCTATTGCAATGGGCTTCATCTCGGAATTTCGGAAAAATGTTTGTGCCAAACGACTATATATGAAAAGCGGAGACGAAAAAACAAAAAAAAAAAAATTTATATATATATATATATATATATATATATATATATATATATATATATATATATATATATATATATATATATATATATATATATATATATATATATATATATATATATATATATATATATATATATATATATATTAGACTGGTCGTTAAAAACTCAATTTTCCGAGACGCCCCCCAGAAAAATTCTTTGTGGTCAAAAAACCATAACGGCTTTATTTTTTTTTTTTTTAAGTGAAAAGAACACGTGCCGCAAAATCATCGAAGTTTATTTTTTGATAAAATCACTTAATCGTTTTTGCAGGAAATTTAATTCTCTACAAAAAAGGTGCATGTCATTTTTTTCCTAAAACCTATATTTCTGATGATATTTTAAAATAAAACTTGAAATTCTTCGAAACTTGTAAAACCAAATGATGAAAATTTCGACGAAAAAGTACTAATTTTGATTTTTTTTGTCACGATTATTTTTTTATACATTTCATTCTATAGCATAACAAGAAAATTAGGAGTTTTTCGTCATCTTTATTTTTTATGTTTTTTAAAAATTACGAAAACTTACAAGTTCATTTTCAAAATATCATGAGAACCACACGTTTTCGGGAAAAATGACATGTACTTTTTTTGTAGAGAATTAAATTTCCTACAAAAATGGTGATGAGATTTTTTTTGACATCTGCATATTTTATGAGATATTTGAAAAAATCTACAGATTTTTCAAAAAATCAACTTCAACGATTTTGCGGCACGTGTTCTTTTGATTTAAAAAAAAAAAAAAATAATGCCATTGTGGTGTTTTGACCCCAAAGAATTTTTCTAGGGGGCGTCTCGGAAAATTTAGTTTTTAACGACCAGTCTAATATATATATATATATATATGATTAAAAAATATTTGATTAAAAATATTTTGTTTTTTCTTTGGTTTATAGCCCTGTATTTATATAGTTTTAATTTTTTTTTAATTTAACATTTTACGTTTCGTTGACATTTCCAACATTTTCAAAAATCTACAAAATAACAAAAAAAAATTTTATGACGTTATTTTTCTTCAAATGACTACGTATAAAATTCATTAAACAATATAAATATTACATATTTTTTCAAAAAATAAAGTAAATATCTTTTTTCTTATCCTTTTCTTTAAAAAGAAAAAAAACAAAGAGAATTGTTTTTAAAAATCGTCAAAACATTTAACAAACAGAAAACAATAAATATTAAAAACTTAAAAATCTAAGCACTATATGTAAAGCTTTGTCAAATTTTAAAATATTTATACTAACAATAAAAACATTTCCTATCAAAAATGTCTATACATATAAATAAACCAATTAGGAAACGGTACTTCTTTTTTGAAACCAAAAATTATTAATTAAAAGGAGAAGAAAAAAGATAATTTGTATTAAAAACGGGTAACCCTATTTTTTAATTTTTAAAAAACAAGACAAACAAGTAAAAATAGTTCTTCATAAAAACGAAAACATTAATACTAAGCACGCAGAAGCTACAGTTGAGTACAACTCTCGATGAATAAACTAATTAGCTTGTCAATATAAATCAAAATCTCGTTTATAATATCAGGTGACAAGATAATATATTTGTGTGACAAGATAATTAAATTGTCCGATGATCGGTTTCATAACGAAAATTTCAAACTACTGTTGAATACCTTGACAAAAAACGGTTATCCGAAAGTGTTAGTTACAAAAATAATCAAGAGTAACATTTTTAAACATACCCAGGGTCAAGAAAACAGAAGAATAAAAGATCCAGATGAAAAGTATGTATCTGTTCCATACATTAAAAATCTATTCGAGAAAATACGTGCTTTGTTGAGTCGATACAAGATAAAAACGGTGGGAAGATCAAATCTGTCTCTGGAGACACTTTTTTCGAACCTTAAGGATAAAGTCCCTTTGGATCAACAATCAAATCTAGTATATCAAGTCACTTGCTCGTGTTTGTCAGAATACGTTGGCAATACAAACCAGTACTTAAAGAAAAGAATAAGTGAACACATTAATGGATCCAACAACAACGATCCCACAGTATCGAAAAGTGCTCTCTCTACACATCTGAGGAATACAAAACATCAAATTTCCTTGAAAGACAACGTAAAAATTCTTGTAAAAGAACCAGGTTATCATAAACGCAGAATCATGGAAATGATTTTGATAAGAAAAAGTCAGAAAAAACACAAATCAATCAATATACAGAAAGACTCAGAGTATCTGCAAAACACTTATGATAACCTGATATTATAAACGAGATTTTGATTTATATTGACAAGCTAATTAGCTTATTCATCGAGAGTTGTACTCAACTGTAGCTTCTGCGTGCTTAGTATTAATGTTTTCGTTTTTATGAAGAACTATTTTTACTTGTTTGTCTTGTTTTTTAAAAATTAAAAAATAGGGTTACCCGTTTTTAATACAAATTATCTTTTTTCTTCTCCTTTTAATTAATAATTTTTGGTTTCAAAAAAGAAGTACCGTTTCCTAATTGGTTTATTTATATGTGGGCTATTATTTTGAAAACGTACATTTTTTTGTTGATTTTTAAATTTTTGATTTTTAAAAAATCTGAAATTTTGATATATTGTTGGCATTGACAAAAGGAAAAAAGTAATTTCTGCTTTTATTTTTTGAGTACTCTGAATCGGAGTTATGCGCGGTTGAATTTTGAGGCTTTTTCACGTAGTTTTTGGTAATGGTGGCAATGTTTTGTGAATAGGTGCCACAAATTTCATCCGACTTACGTATATTTTTGCAAGTAAAAAGGAAAATAATTGAATAATTGAAATAAGTAAGTTTAAAATTAATAACTTTTCTCTTTTCCGCTAGGCGGCGCGTAAAACCTTGGTTTACTTCAAAGCTCATATCTCAAAAAGTAGGCTTTTTTTTTTTTGGTTTTTTTACAAATTTTAAAGTAAACATATGCAGCTATGAAATTGAGAAATAAAAAGTCAGCAATTCAATATGGATTTTTTCTTACGATTTTTTAAAGTTTCGTATATGAAAAATTCACATGTATTTTTTTATTAAGTTAATAATCCTGTACTAAATGTGGATCTAATAAATTAAACATTTCATATTTTAACACCTGCAATAAATTTGAACCATTTTTTGTGTATTTCTGATTGAGAAACAGGTTTTTATTCAGAATAAGAATAGGAGATCCCGATGATCGAAGATTTTGTTATAATTTCAACATCACCAATACTAACATTAGAAAAAAACATTAAAAAAATATTTTTCCTATAAACATTATAATTTAAGCACTATTATAAATAAATACATTAAAAAATTAATTTATATATTTTTTTTTTGCCTTTAAATTGAAATATTTATGATCATCAGAAAAAGAAAACATTTTGGCAATTATTTTATCGGGTGTAGTGTTATCCGGTAAAAAACAGTGGAATCCTTGAGTTCTTTGTTTTCTTCCAAGAACATTTCGTAGATGTCGGTGAGGGTCCATAACACCAACCGCTTTGATTTCTTAATTTTTGTCGATCCTTCTGTAATAGTAACAACATCTTTAAGGCCAGGCATTGTTCTACTAATTTCCTCTGATAAGAAGTATGTTTGAATTTGTTTTACTATATTTTGTGACAAACTGTGCACTTGTTTGCTTTGAGGCCAACTGTAAGGACCTACTGTTTCCAACAGATCCATGGCGAATTCTACCAGTCGTCTTGATGCATTAAATTCATCCTGGATACGTTGATTTGACCAAAATTTACGTGGTAGAGTTATCAACAAAAACACTTGTTTTGATTTACAGCTGGCATCTTTAAACTCTTTTTTAAGGTTCATAAGCCATGATGTATATTCACATTCCTCGTTTGGTGATAACACTTTAACTGAATCTACTTGAAATATTCTTTGACTTATTGCCGATGTGACACTTGCAATTTTTTTATAACTTCCTGTTGTAATATGATTTTGTTTGATAGGAGATTCGGCTAACCTTCCAAGAACATTGTTAAGATCTTCTAAAATGTCATTAAGTAGTTCAGGAACTGGTGGAGATATAGTATCAACCGAAACTGGTGATGGATCTAAAGATGCTGGAGGTATTTGAATATTTTCGTTCGTTGGAACATTTTCAACATCCTGATTTATAGAAATAATTTCACTATCGATAGTTTCCGAAACATGAAAGCTGCTGTATAGAAAATATTAGTTGCATATGAATTTTTATTCATTTTAATAAAATAATTAAATTTACCTTATTTTTATAGATATAAGTGCGACATGTTTCACATATAAACTGGTCATCACGCAAAGTAAAATTTAGGGTCGCAGTTTTTTGAATAACAGCTGGTGTGACCAGTTTCACATTTTTTGATGTCCGCTGATGATTTTTGAGACCGTACAAGTTACAGCACAATATGAAAGGCATTTCTATTATTATCTTTCCTAAACGTTATGTCTTCTAAATATTTTGGAATATAATTGATTATAAGGCAATCCAATCAATATATATATACCCTTGAAATAGTTTTGACATAGGTAGAAACAGGTAAAATTAGGTAGGTACAATTTAACATATTTTGATTGGATGCAAGTATAATTTGGTCAAAAACCGTTTGTGGGCGTCATTAGAAATTTTAAATGTTAAAATTATGAGCCTCTAATGAGATTTTAATTAGTAAAAAGAGGCTGAATAGACATCGTTTAAAATTAATAAACATTTTACACACCCTTTTAATAATTTAAATTCCTTTATTTTACCACTTAACTTAAATTAATTTTTAATAAGTTTTTAACCATTTAACCGCACAGAAAATGGTTCAAATTTATTGCAGGTGTTAAAATATGAAATGTTTAATTTATTAGATCCACATTTAGTACAGGATTATTAACTTAATAAAAAAACACATGTGAATTTTTCATATAACAAACTTTAAAAAATCGTAAGAAAAAATCCATATTGAATTGCTGACTTTTTATTTCTCAATTTCATAGCTGCATATGTTTACTTTAAAATTTGTGAAAAACAAAAAAAAAAAAAGCCTACTTTTTGAGATATGAGCTTTGAAGTAAACCAAGGTTTTACGCGCCGCCTAGCGGAAAAGAGAAAAGTTATTAATTTTAAACTTACTTATTTCAATTATTCAATTGTTTTCCTTTTTACTTGCAAAAATATACGTAAGTCGGATGAAATTTGTGGCACCTATTCACAAAACATTGCCACCATTACCAAAAACTACGTGAAAAAGCCTCAAAATTCAACCGCGCATAACTCCGATTCAGAGTACACAAAAAATAAAAGCAGAAATTACTTTTTTCCTTTCGTCAATACCAACAAAATATCAAAATTTCAGATTTTTAAAAAATAGTTGTTTTTTTTTCGATGTACGTTTTCAAAATAATAGCCCATGTATAGACATTTTTGATAGGAAATGTTTTTATTGTTAGTATAAATATTTTAAAATTTGACAAAGCTTTACATATAGTGCTTAGATTTTTAAGTTTTTAATATTTATTGTTTTCTGTTTGTTAAATGTTTTGACGATTTTTAAAAACAATTCTCTTTGTTTTTTTTCTTTTTAAAGAAAAGGATAAGAAAAAAGATATTTACTTTATTTTTTGAAAAAATATGTAATATTTATATTGTTTAATGAATTTTATACGTAGTCATTTGAAGAAAAATAACGTCATAAAATTTTTTTTTGTTATTTTGTAGATTTTTGAAAATGTTGGAAATGTCAACGAAACGTAAAATGTTAAATTAAAAAAAATTAAAACTATATAAATACAGGGCTATAAACCAAAGAAAAAACAAAATATTTTTAATCAAATATTTTTTAATCAAATTAAAAAACGCCCAAGAAAACCATCAACAACATATATATATATATATATATATATATATATATATATATATATATATATATATATATATATATATATATATATATATATATATATATATATATATATATATATATATATAAACGATATGAGATATAACGAAAACGACCGGCACTCTCACGGTCGCATTTGTTGAAGTAGATCAAAAAAATTTTCTGTACTTGTGTGTTCTATTAATATCTTGGACAAGTTCGTGAATCAGCAAAATCCGACACGTGGTTAAGAAACTAGAGGCTTTTTTTTGAAAAAAATTGATTTTTTAAAACCGTTATAACGGCCGTTTGGATACTAATTTTTCAAAAAATTTAACAAATTTAAAATTTTTGGAATCTTTATCAATTTGTTTTAAAAATAGACCTCTGCAGTTAGAGGTTCCTGAGTGAGCGGCTCCAACAAAAAAGTTTGCAAAAAAAAATTTTTTTTTGAAACAACTGGCACTCTCACGGTCGCATTTATAAGGCCAGATCAAAAAACCTTTTCTAAAAATGTGCGTTTTATTAATATCTTGGACAAGTTCGTAAATCAGCCCTATCCAACACATGGTTAAGAAACTAGAAGCTTTATACTATAAAAAAACTCTGTTTTTTAGATCCGTTATAACGGCCGTTTGGATTCTAATATTTTTAAAAACTTCATAAATTTAGAATCTTTGAAACCTTTTTAATCAGTTTTTTAAAAAAAAAAGACCTCTGCAGTTGGAGGTTTCTGAGTGAGCGGCTCCAACAAAAAAGCTTGTAAAACACAAAATGCGTTTGAATCAACCGGCGCTCTCACGGTTGCATTTGTGGAGCCAGATCAAAAAACTTTTCTTAAAAATGTGTGTTTTATTAATATCTTGGACAAGTTCGTAAATCAGAAAAATCTGACACATGGTTAAGGAACTATCGGCTTTATACTAGAAAAAAAAGTGTTTTTTTTAATCCGTTATAACGGCCGTTTGGATACTAATATTTTTAAAAACTTCATAAATTTAAAATCTGTGGAAACATTTTAATCCGTTTCTTATAAATATAAACCTCTGCAGTTAGAGGTTTTTGACTTGTTGGCTTCAACAAAAAAGTTTGCAACAATCCCCAACTACAATTTCCAAAAACCTTATAACAGTCAATGTCAACCTTATAACAGTCAAAAAAATAAAAGATTTGAATAGAAGAAATTAATTTTTTTTCTTAGAAATAAACTATTTTGATGTTTTGCAGTAATTGCACGACATATGATATATAGTAGGTTTGTGTCATAAATTGTCACACACATGTTCTGTGGTAGATTTGATATTTGTTTGTTGCAAAATTGGATAGATATAATTTTGCTTGTAGGTAGCTAAGTTTCTTTTTAAAATTTGTTTGATATCTGCTTGAAATTAGTTTGTTTTGTTTAAACTAATCTGATACATCAGATTCTACTGGTACACAAAACTGTCTGGTCTCGAAATCTACCTATTTCTAGCGGATATACGTGCCGCTTGGACTTTTATTGCTTATTATTGAGAATTACACTTAAAAATAATCTTATTAACATTTTACGTGTATTAATTTGTCATGTTTTAATATCTTTATGGTACATAGTCATATTCTCCATAATTCTTAATTATGAGTTAATTCATATATAATAGTATAATACGTACATAGTTCATATATAATTCATATATAATACGAATCCTCGAAAAGAGGACGAGTGTCATGGGTCCGTACCTGCGGTTCCTCTCGTCCTACGCAGGAATGCAGGAATGCTATCGCTATCGACTTACGTGGTTTTTACCCAGAATATGCATCTCCTTTTAAGGAACCATTTGCTGCAAAAAAAGGATGTTGGAAAAAATGTGACTTAAGAGGTTTTTGAAATAACTGATTCATAATGTTTACTTATATTTTAATATGAATGTTGATTGTAAAAAATTTAGTTGCAGAATAATTTTGTTTAATTGTGTTTTCGGAACGCAATTACGGTAATTACGGCAATTACAGAACGCAAAAAACGTTGTGTGCAACTCTTTGCACAAATTGATTTTTTCCGCACTTGTCGTATATTTGTCCAACTCGGCTTCGCCTCGTTGGACGAAATTACGACGCGTGCGGAAAAAATCAACTTTGTGCAACTAGATACACAAAGTACTATTTCGATACTACTATCGATGAAAGCATTATAGCTTTCGAGATACGTATTTAGTGAAATAAAACTCAAGGCATTTATTATTTTATTATTATTTAAATATCTTGTTACAGTTTAGAACTTTTATATTAAAATGGGACGACATTCTTATTGTGCTCCATATATAAGATTCGAAGTAGATTACAGTTTTTTGCTTAAGGAGGCTCCTAAACCTAGAAGAACTGAAGGTAATAACAAAGAATTGCTGATATTTTTGTGCAATGCCATTCCATAACCATACCAATGAATTTTAAATTGTAAGAGGTGGTCCTGAATCTACTGAAACCTAATAATTTGGAAAGTTTATAAGTTAAGATTCAAATTGTATACCTTGATAACTAGCAACGGATTCTGAAATAAACATAAATTAAAGATTTGTGGATTTTAGTTTAGGGTGTTAACGTTAATTTACGACCTTCTAAGAGATACCTGAAATACTTGATACCTAAGTACGCCATACCTAAGTCTTTATATTTCGACACATTTCACGACAAAACAAATGTTATTAGAATTTCAATACTGCTGTAAAAATTTACTCTATGGTAGGATTGCCGAGTAAATTGAATTTATTTAGTTGATTTGCAGATTCAATTTATAGTCCAAGAGCTAGTGAACCTTTTGAGTAACAGTCGTCCTGTAAGGCTAGACTTTTTTTAGTGATAGTTCATGAAATGTGAAGTACGGAAACCACAACCTGGCAGGCATCAGCCGTGCACGTCATCATCCTATATGTTCATCATCCTATATGTTTAAAAGTGTAAAAAAAATGAAAAAAAAAATTGGTCCTGTAAGCTTGAAATTTTTATATGATTTAGCTCACTAATTGTAGAGTACAAAAACAAATTGACAGGCGATTTGGAGGTGCACAAGTATCTGCCAGGCGAATCGAAAGGTGTTACAACTTGCCGGCCGGCCGTCACAAGCGACGAAATCTAGAAAACCGCTGAACGGATTTCCAAAATTTTTAATTTTAAAAATAAATTTACTCAATGGGAAGAGCTGAAAGGACGATGTGTTCGATAACTGTACCGGAAGTGTGTCAAAAAATCGTCAAGTGTGTCAAAACAAGGAAATTTGCATATTTTTGGCTTAAAAACGTTCATCTTAAGTGATTCCGGATATAAACATTGAATTTGAAGAAATCTTGATGGTCGGGATTGGTATGTGATACCAAAAACTAGATTATTGTATTATAAGTTTGTCAAAAAAATGTTGTCAAGTGTGTCAAAAGAAAGATTTTTATTTATTTTTTTACCCAATTTTTCGGAAAAAAATAAAATAAATTATTTGTATGACCTGAAATTTTATTATTATTATTGAGAATTATGGCATTATAAGTTTGTCAAAAAAATGTTGTCAAGTGTGCCAAAAGAAAGATTTTTATTTATTTTTTTATCCAATTTTTTGGAAAAAAATAAAATTAATAATCTGTATGACCTGAAATTTTATTATTATTATTGAGAATTATGGCATTATAAGTTTGTCAAGAAAAAGGTTGTCAAGTGTGTCAAAAGAAAGGTTTTATATATTTTTTTACCCAATTTTTTGGAAAAAAATAAAATAAATTATTAATTATTATCGAACACATCGTCCTTTCAGCTCTACCCATTGAGTAAATTTATTTTTAAAATCAAAAATTTTGGAAATCCGTTCAGCGGTTTTCTAGATTTCGTCGCTTGTGACGGCCGGCCGGCAAGTTGTAACACATTTTGATTCGCCTGGCAGATACTTGTGCACCTCCAAATCGCCTGTCAATTTGTTTTTGTACTCTACAATAAGTGAGCTAAATCATATAAAAATTTCAAGCTTACAGGACCAATTTTTTTTTTTTCATTTTTTTTACACTTTTAAACATATAGGGGATGATGACGTACACGGCTGATGCCTGCCAGGTTGTGGTTTCCGTACTTCACATTTTAAGAACTTTCACAAAAAAAAATTCTAGCCTTACAGGACGACCGTTACTCAAAGGGTTCACTAGCTCTCATTTCATCGCAGAAATAAAACACGGCGGTTGTTAAGGTAAACAAAAGTTAATCATATGTATAAGAATCGTTAAAGCTGCAGTTTAACGTTTATGTGACGCTCAAAGTTTGAAGTAACGTTCACGATCTATACATACTTTTAATCTCAGATTTTACACACACGCATTTTTCTGAATTATTGATAAGATATTAAAAAAAACTTAAATATACGAAGCAAAAACAGAGTAACAAGAAATGTATCAATCTTTGGAATAACTAAGCTGCATTCCTAAGACGATAAAAATTTGGTGATAGTCTTGAACCAAATCGATGATTGAAAAACTATGCACCACTGCAGATTATCTTGGAGTTGAGGACTGGAATATTGATAGGCAACATGAACTCTTTCTATATAGTTTGCACAAGGATACCGCTCCCCATTAATTTTCTTAACCAGTTGTGGCAAGAGTTATTGGTTGACCTACCAATTGCAAATTTGCTTATCTGTTCAAACTCTGCTATAACTATTGTTTATTTTTTAGGCGTCATGTCATGTGAAGAGTTTTGTAAGTTTTATAGGTGCTCCAACTGTTTCCCATTTGTGTGTTATATTGTGTTTCACATATGTACTTGAAGAGATTTAGAATTGGAATCTCCAAGAACATTTCATTTTTGAAAAGTCATTTTAGAAAAAATATGATATTGTTCTCATTAATATTTAATCGAAATTCAGCAACTTGTTGAGATGGCATTTATCACTTAGTGAGAGGTTGAGTTAAATGTTATATTGCTTAAACTTATAGCTTTCGTCCAAAATTTTAATGACGTCCGCCTTAAAGGTTGTATTAAATCTGTTACCTATCTCTTTAAAGAGCAATAGTAACTGTATTGTATTTACATTACGTAATAAATTGTATTAGATAACACTAAAAGGAATAAAATATAAATTGTAATAAACTTTATTGAAGATGAATAATAAATAAATTGTCAACACTCGTATCTTCTCCTAAAAAGAATTCACGTGTTTTATTGAAAAATATTACATCCAATCAAAGGTAATTGGTAATATAGCACAGTAACAATAACCACTCGATTTTATTTGACACGGGGATATATTTGGTCAGTTCCGATCTAGGAGGATAAAAATGATATGCATCAATATATTGCTGGTTGTTCAAATTGATATGCAAAACTCAGTCAAATGGTTTTAAATGTTTCACCATTTTCATCAAGTGTACTGTTCCAACAATGGCCAACATAGTTTTGTGAATCGGTTAGACCAGTTGGCTTTCAAATATTAAATAATTGATTTCTTTGAATTTATAAATGCGTGAATTGTTGTAATGGTCGTAGATTTTAGAAAGAACCGGCACTAAAGCTTTTGGTCTTTAATTTGAGATATCAGGTTTCGTTGCTTTTTGGGACCAACTGGATATTACCAAACTTTCAGTACAAGGACAAATACTACCTTGGTTAATTCTAGGATTTTATCTTTAAAAAAAACTTTGCAAATAGAATTAAACATAAAATTAATGGTTTCAAAAATATTTTAATTAACACAAATAATTTTTTTTTTGTTTAAATTGCCTTCAATGTAGAAAAGCCGACTATTTTCAACAATTGTTTGGGATTTCCATTGTCTTGAACGAACATCTTGATGTCAGTACGAAATTCTCCTTCAATGGATACTTCAGGCAACTTTGCTGTATCAATTTTATACTGTTTGACATAATAATGTCCCTTTTTATATGGACATTGATCGACTATATTACCGTGATGTTTTAAACCATCAAACATAATCAACAAAAATGGTTCCATCTTTGGATTCGACAGTAATTCACATAAATTGCGTTGAGATGATGTATAAATACTTACATAGTGGCCATGCTCATCTTTTTTTAGTATTTCGATTATGATGGTCTAGAACGTTATTAAATCATTACCTACTAACAATAAAATTGTTAATTTTTTAAAACTACTTATATACCAGTGAATTATCAGAGTCCTTTAGAACTTCTAAATCAAGATCTACAATAGGATGGTGATCTGTTGTGTTATGGAACTTTATATCAATTTTGCAATAATCTGGATTCGCTTCTGCTTCCACATTGTTTACAAAGATTTGAAACTGGAAATTTTCAATTTTTATACTGTGGTTACATAGAAACAGTTACATACCTCTTTTGCACTTGCTCTTATAACAATATAACAAATAAAATAAAAAGTGGTTAATAATAATTTCGTCATAGTAACACCTAAAAAGTAAATTTATTTCACTTTTAAAATGTAAGTAAAATTACACTATTGTTATTCCACGAAAACCACAAACTTTTATACTATCAAACAATCCATTGTTTTTGCTTATAGAGCCTCAAAAAATGATGAATATTATAATTATGATTATTTCACAAAGGAAACGGAACATGGATAAAAATCTAATGTGGTTTTAATAATAAAATTGTTTGGTTTATGTAATGTACTTTTTCCTAAATTTAAAACCGATTAGTATTTTAAACTAAAATATTTAAATACGTTCAAATAAGTATTTTTGTCTTTTTGGAGTATATGAGTACTGAGTTGTGGCTTTGCACGAATAGAATTTAAAATATATAGATAGACCTATGCATCTCAATATAAAATATAAAAATTGGTACTTAAAAACAGTGATAAAAGCAAAAACAGTAAGGCAATAAAAATCATTATGCATGGAAAAAAAATTTCGAAATTTATTATAAATGGCGTATTTATAAACATGGTGAAAAACGGACATTTTTGAAAATAGTTATAAACTGAGCATTTTAATTCTTTATCACTCCTAGCGTTTCTTGTAGTTTTAATTATTTCTGCTGAGCCCATCCATATAATCGTTCAAAATTTACGAATATTTTTATCAATGCAAGTTTTTTGTTTAATCTTTTTGGTATAGGGAAAATAGGCGAAATAAGGCAAGAAATATGGTAAAAGAACGCATTTAAATGCAAATATGGTAAAAATACGCGCGCAGTTTGTTGATAACAGTTGGAATAACAAAATAACAATATAAAAACATACACATCGAATATACAACAAGTTAAAAAGTTCAAATAAAGATCAGATAAAGATTAATCCTAATATATTCAACGATTAAAAAGAATAAAACCAAAAAATTGTAACAAAACACTTTAACAAAAAAATAAAATTAACAAGCTGTTTACCTCGTTGGCACTTGGCGTAAATTTTTAAGTAACATAATTATGTTCACCAAAAAACAAGTTCGAACTGACTCTTTTGAAACTTCTAAGGAAGTACTCTAATTTCTATATACGTTATTATGGTTTTCCATATCATTTACTGTTTGTGTGCTTTTGTCGCTTTTGAATTAAAATGCAATAATTATAAATATACTTTTAACTGTTTATTTTTAATTTTTAATTTTATTAATAATAATATAAACTTCCTTATAGTAACAATTTGATTTTTATTTGATTGAATATCGATTTCGACTTACGTCATCCTCAGTTCTTAAATTATTCTTATTGTTACTATAAGGAAGTTTATATTATTATTAATAAAATTAAAACAGTAAAAAGCATATTTTTAAATATTGCACTTTAACTCTAATTTCGTCTTCAGGAGTTAATATGAAAACACTTCATTTTAAACCGAAAACTATCGAAAAATATTTTAAGGCAGTTGAACATCAACAAAGCTTCCGTACCGTACAATATCCCACATATTATTATAAAAACATTTTCTAAAGAACTTGCAACAACTTTAACAAAAATCTTCCACACATCTAATAAATATGCAATATTTTTCCTTCGTGCTAGTTGGTAAAGTGGAAGTTGGTCAATGTCCTGTTCGTCCTCAAAAAAGGGATGGAATGTGACATTTCAAATTATACACCAATAGACCACGGCTCAATTTTGTCTCACTCTATTTTTCATTTATATCAACGAACTGTTGAAAAACTACCAGTAATTCAATAACTTGTTCATTGACAGTCACAATTTTCAATGAGTTACAGTGAATCGATCTAAAAACGGCAATGAAGAGCGCGTCTAGAAAAAATGGTCTTCTCAAAAGATGGCCTCATCATTTCCACAATTTTAAGTTGCCATGTTTGGGGCGCTTCATCTGGCGCGCTTCCATCCTGGCATTTTAAGACTCCGTTCAAAAACGTGCTATACGAATTATAGATAACCGAAAGTTAACATCAAATCTTGATTTCCTACAACATCGTCACACTGTTGCTGATGTACATGCATAATCTGTCAAAATTTACTCAAGTAGGATAGCAGAGTTTTTGTCGCGTTCTTTGGGCTTGATCGAAAACAGACTGATTTATTTACATGCCAACGAACAACATAAAATAAAGCAATCTACTTTTGTAAATGTAGTGGTAAATTAATTTGACTTTTTGTTCTGTCAGTTGATATAAATACATGTTTTTTGGTTATTTTTACATTTAAAGAAAATGTAAAAATGATATATTTTTCGTTTTATCATTTTGCTTATAATAACTTTATTATTTTGTCTTTGGAAGTATAGAAAAAGAGGTAACTTTTGAATGAAAAATTCAATTTGACAAGGACAATTAATGTTTTATTTCTTACACCTTTTTCTTGTTATTTTTTATTATTATTTTTTCTTGTTAGTTTTTAAAAACAATTTTCTAAGTTTGTAACTGTATATTTTCAATAAATAGTGCCCTGAGGAAGCTTCCAAACGAAGGCGAAACGTCGGCAAAATTACGAAATAATTGTTTAATTTTTCTATATTGACTGAAGTACACACACAATAAACTAATGAAAAATATAGCGAAGTATAAAATACTCATAATTTTTTAGAATTTTGCGATGCACAGTTTTTGAATTATTGTAAAAAAAGAGGAAGAAAAAGTTTGTCCTCCCGTTGGGTTTCGAGCTTAATTGACAGACAAATTTGAAAAAATTCACAGAGAAAGGAAGTTTGATAAACTTTGACCGAAGTTGCACTTAATTATTTTTCTGTATTTTGAGGGGGTGAGATTGGGAAAGGGTGAAAAAAATCTTTTTTGACTGACCCAAACGAGTGAGGTGTCATATGAAAGAGTACTTAATTTAAGAAACATTATAATTTTTTTTAGAATTTTGCAGTGCAAAGTTTTTGAGTTATTGTCAAAAAAGTGCAACCAAAAGTTGGTCCTCCTCCACTACGTTTCTTCGTTGATTGACAGAAAAATTTGAAAAACTTCTAGAGACAGCAAATTTGAACCTATTTGAACCCTTAACGAAAAATAAAGCGAAGTCTCAAATAATTTTACTTCCATATGTTTAGGGGTTGGGAGTGGTGAAGGTGAAAAAGAGGTTTTTTGACCCAAATGAATGTCTTATGAAAGAGCGCTAAATTTCAGAAAAATTGTGAATTGTGTTTTTTTAGATTTTTTCAGTACAGTTTTTGAATTATTGTCAAAAAAATGCAACAAAAAGTTGGTCTCCCGCCCTACGTTTCGACTGTGATTGACAGAATAATTTGAAAAAACTTAGAGATAGGAGGTTTGCTAAACATTGAACGAAAACTATAGCAAAGTGTAACATAATTATATTTCTGTATATTGAGGGGGTGAGATTGGGGAAGAGCGAAAAAATTTTTTTTGATCAAACCGAATGGGCAAAGATAGAAACCCTCGGCGAGCGAATTTTATTCGCACTTGACCGACTTTTTTTTTATCTAACATCGATTTTTTTGCCAAAGAACGCGACAACAGTCGATTTGCAGATTCAATTTCATCGGAGAAATAGGCCACGGCATTTGATAGATCAAAAAACATATTTTCAACAATATTTTGAAATATTTTACATAAAATATAAACTCGAAATCTTTAAAATAATAAACCATTCTTGACACTCAAACGAGTGAACCTTGACACTCAAACGAAATTGTGCTTTCCACTTGCCACTTATAGCCTCAAAAACCAAAACACAGAGCAACGAATTTCAGAGAGACCGCAGTGGTTTTTGTTTAAAATTCAGCGAATTTACTTTTTACGTTCGGAGTTGAGTCTGGTACAGAATAAAAACAACGCATGTTCAGTAATATACCAAACCCAAGGGATATAAAAATTATACAAAAGAATTGCAATCTTACTTAAAAAAATTAAACCTTCCATATGACATCCAAACGGGTCCAAAAAATTTCGTTTTATATTTTCCACTTCTTTCAATTCAAAACACAGAGTTACGAATTTCGAAGAGACTACTATTTTTTAATAGTTTAGATTCATACTATATTCATTAAGTTTTCTACAATTCTGCAATTTACTTAGTTTATCAATCGGTCACTTTATAAGATAAGGGGCCTGAGGCCCACTTATCTTACCGGTGGCGTTACTTTCTAATATAAGGAGCCTGATACACAAACACACATACACACACATTTTCGATAATATCGCTGGTATAGAGCAACAATGGGTTATTTTAAAATTTTGAAATTTTCTGTGCATTATGTTACAAAATACATTCACTATTTATACTGCATTAACAAGAAAATCTTAAAATAAAAACTAATGTGCTATCACAATTCACAGATATACCTTTATTGCATTCTTTATTCTTTAAAAATCGGAAATAATTAGAAAAATATTAAATCGTATGCGCATTGATTCGACCATAAAGAAGTGTATTGATGATATGTTTATTGCACTAGGAATTCTTAGCTGTTTTAAAAAGACAAAATTAGGATTTTCTTAATAACTATAAAGGCCTTTTTTTATGGCCGAGCCAAGGTCTTAGGTCGATAGAACTTATAGATCCCCCAAAAATGGATTGTGAAGGTCGGATGGGTGTACACCAAAGTATTAGCACTAGTGTTCCATTTTTAAAATACGGAACCCCATATATTACTGCCGCGATAGTAAACAAAAATATGTATTAAATTAAAACTAAAAGAAAATCATAACTTTGGAAAAATATGAAGTTTTGGTGATATAATGCACTTATATCAATTACATTACACATTACATTTCACAATTACACGTCAAACCCAAAATTGTCGAAAAACTTTTAAAGGGGTTAAACAACAACAAACTCTCTGGTCTGGACAACATTCCTCCTGTTATTGTAAACACAATTTCAAAAGAACTTGAACCAACTCTTACCAAAATATTCTATAAATCCTATAAATCTATTTTTTCCATCCTGCTGGAAGTTGGCCAATGTCCAGCCTGTCCTAAAAAAAAGAACGAAACGTGATATTTGAAATTATAGGCCAATAGCCTTACTCCCAGTCCTGTCTAAAATATACGAGCACTATATTAATTCACACATATCCAAATTTTTGGAAGACAACCATTTGATATCTGATAGCAAATACGGTTTTAGAAACAAAAGATCAACAACCGATCTATTGAACTATGTATCTCATCTTTGGAATAGCGTACTTGTGAAAGGTGGTGCAACGTAAGTGATCGCATTAGACATCTCAAACGCATTTGATCGAATCTGGCATGCCAACTTGATCAACAAGCTCGTTGCGTACGGTTTTCATCCCGTAGTCGTGAATTTCACTCAAAATTTTCTGCCTAGCCGATACATCTCGGTCGGAATCTATAGATGGCTTTTCTTCTGAGTCTAAATTAAAAACCGCTGGTGTACCCCAAGGCTCAGTTTTATTTCCCAATTTATATCAACGAACTGTTGCAAATCACCAGTAACCCAATAAATAGTTTTGCAGATGATAGTACACTGCACAAGTCATTCGTCCGCCTATCTTCAAAGGGTAAAATGCATGAACGAATAAATCCCGCCTGGACATTTAAAAAAAGCGTCCACCAACACCTCAAGACGCATGTTGTTGTGGGACCTAGGTCTTTAAAGGTATCTATGTGTTTTTGTGACACATTTTGCAATTCCTACTACACAACACTTTTTAATTAAAATGCAATATTTAAAAAATATACTTTTTACTGTTTATTTTTAAATTTATTTTATTAATAATAATATAAACTTCCTTATAGTAACAATTTGGATTTTATTTTTTATTTTATAGAATATCGATTTCGACTTACGTCATCCTCAGTTCTTAAATTATTATTCTAAAAAAAAAAATATGAATTTTGGAGTAAAATAAGCAAAAATATGCACCTGAAACAGATTTTAAGCTTAACCATTCTTTAATTAAGTGCTGCAAAAAACATGCTAGTGCATATCTGGCCATCTGATTCGTCTGTATTTCATTTAGGAAAATAGTTGTTTCCTTTATTTATCATTTGAATTTATAACCTAACAGAACAACAAATCATAAAAGATCTCCAAATTAGCAAACACAATCGATTTTTGAAAAAAAATTGTGTAATTTCAATATAAGTATTGGAATTATTTCATATATGTAAAATATTTAACTTTTTTTCTGAAAGAAAATGTTCAAGGTCCTACAATGTTTAATAACTTTTAAGGTTCCATAGCTACAGTTAGATCTGCTTAACTTCATAATCGGTTTGATGCGAACAAATGGACGAATGTGAAAGCGTTCGTTTATTGAGAGTCACAATTTCCAAGAACCTACTCTGGAGTCTGGAACGATCATATAATGGCGATGGCAAAAAGCGCGCCCAAAAAACTCGGCCTTAGATGTAAAAAATATTTCACTCCGTCAAAATTACTCCATATAAGTCCTATATTCGTCCTTGTATGGAGTATTGTTGTGAAGTTTGGGCGCCGCATCTGTTTCCATCCTAACTCTTTTGGACTCTGTCCAAAAGCGTGCTATACGAATTGTGGGTGATCGAAATTTAACATCAAATCTTAATTCCCTACAACATCGTCGCGCTGTTGCTGATCTCGTTGTGTTTTATAAATATCGTCACCAGCTCGGATGAAATCGGATCCATCTTGCCTCTTGCCCCAAACAAAACTTCAAATTAAATTTGACACATTGTAAATGTACAAAAATTAAATAAATTTAAACTCATTTCAAACTAACTTAACAATAGATTTACCACTCCAGTCAAAATGACTGGTTTTGCAATTTTGTGCTCAAATTTATACTTTATCTTAATTTTTGTTTTGAAACGATTGTAATGAAAATTGTTGCAATAGATATATGAACAATATTACGCGATTAGTTTTTTATTTTTATTCAAAATCAAAAAAATTTTGATTTTCATCGGCACTTATACCAAACCAGTCAAAATGACTGGTGAATAAATCTATGTAATGTATTTCTAAGTATTGAGCATAAAAAAAATTCAGGTTTTTTTTCAAATTGCGGAAAATTCAATACTGCTACATAGGTTTCTGATTCAGAATTTATATAGGTTTACTGTACTCTATTACTCTATACACAGTTGAAAAAGTAACTGCAATATTTAAAGCAAGTCTTGCAATAGGAGCTATGCGTTGCAGGTTATTAGTGAATTGTAAAGTAAATGTTGCATTAAACCTAATTTCAATGCATTTCTATAAAATTTAAAACAACTCTTGTATCATAATTTATTTCTATCGAACAGCTAGAAGTTTTAATGCACCTTGCTACAATTTAATACATTAATGAAATTTTAAAATTCACTAGAGTATTATCCATTTTAGAAATATATAGTTGAAATCGCTTCATGCATGCTTTAGTTATCGCTTCTCAGCTGAAAGTCTATAATAATAGTGATTAAGGTGGTATGTATGTTTTAATTTTTTCCGTTGTAATTTTTTTATTTTAATTTGATTAATTTAGGCAGGTGCGCAATAATCAAAGTATCTCGAAATTATGATGTAATTTGCATTACAAGCTTTTTTATTTTACTCCAAGTACTCTGTTAAATATTGATGCGAAGAGCATTAGTTTAACTTTATATAGCAAGCTTTGTATTTTTTTTGTAACGGAAAGTTCCGTAGGACCTATATGTGTAGTAATTTGCATGTCATATTCAATTTTTTTTTAACTGTGTAGTATAAAAAATATATATACATATATGGGTTTCGTTCGGAAACACCAAATCGCTTGCTTATTCTAAAATAGGTAACTGTAATTCCAAGGGGCGTGGCTATCAGTTCTTCAACAAGAACAATAATTGGCATTTTGTTTCCGAACGACCAGTTGCCTAAATATATATATGAAGTATAAAAATTAATAATTATGTATTAAAACTTATCACAATAATTATAATAATTTAACAACAGGAAAAACAAACTAAAGTAAACACAACACAAAACATGTTTGGTTTGTGTGAAAAAATTATTATTAAGTATTACATTCATGAGCTAAAAGTAAAATTCTTACCAGCACCCACTTTTTTGGCATTTCTCGACGTTTTAGGACCTACTGATTCTAAAAAAGCAACAAAAAAATGTATGTCTGTCTGCCGGCCTACCTGCCGGTCTGCCGGCCTACCTGCCGGTCTGCCGGCCTACCGACGAAATCTAGAAAACGGCTGAAGGGATTTGAAAAATTTTGAATTCTAAAAATATGTACACTCAATGGTAAAAGCCTAAAGAACGATGTGTTCGATAACTGTACCAAAAGTGTGTCAAAAAAATCGTCAAGTGTGTCAAAACAAGGAAATATGCATATTTTTTGCTTAAAAAACGTTCATTTTAATTGATAATGAGTAGGAACAAAGAACGTGGAGAAATCTGGATGGTCGGGATTGGTATGTGAGATCAAATACTAGATTATTGCATTATAAGTTTTGTGGTTCTGTTATCCACAAACTATCCGGACTCATTCATTATGCGTATTTATTTTACATTTTGCAAATAATATTAGCAGACATCGAAAATTTGGTGAACAGGGTATTCGGTTGGTTTTGCTCTCATTTTTTATCATGCTATTTGTTTTTCTAAAGGGATAGTTGCATTAACCACGATTGGCCAATAGAGCAGGTTCAAAAGTTCAAAAATCAAATAATTCAAAAATCTAATGGTTTGGGAGTGCGATCTTTACTCCTATCTGAGGTATTTGGTTGCCCAAAATTCTCATGGTAACGTGATAGAAAAATCGTTATTTGGATTAAAACTTTGCAATTATTATTTTAGTAATATTTAGACTGGATAAAATTTTTTTTTTGTCTAACATCGAAAATTTAGATCATGTCGAATTTAGATAAGATCGGCTTCATGTCTGGTAATGTCACAATGCCAAATTTGTGAGAATATTGGAGCATCATTTTTCAATAAATCCAATTTCAATTGATGCTTTCCAGGTGGTGTAATTAATGGTAGTTTTGTTGTATCCATTTTAAAATTATGCACATAATAATTACCTGTAGGAATAGGACAGCTTATTGAAAAATTCCCATGTTCATGAATATCGTCCATTAAAAGTTTTAAAAATGGAATTTGTTCCGGTTCTTTTAGGAAACCACATAAATTATTGGGTGGTGTCGATAAAAAGTTCATTACGCCCTTAGTCGTTTCAACTTTGAGGACAACACGTATATCAGCATCGTCGATTTCTTTCAATACTACACCATCTAAATTAACGGTTGGCTCTCCAGAATTATCATTGATTTTGAATGTTGGCATAGAGAAATATTCTTCGTTTACTTTGAACTCACACGATTTTATTTTTATAGGGAGCTAAAGAGAGAACATTTGTGTAAAGTTAGACAGATTTTATTTAGATTTATACTTACTTGGGTAGGGTTAGTCCAACATCCAACTATCAGGCTTAATGAAAGTAATAAAGAGAATTTCTTTATTCCGAACATTGCTTTTGAAATGTATAATAAACTTAAATTGAAGTGCATATCTAATTTTCTATCATTTTTATATAAAAATTTGAAGTTTTACGCCGGATAAATTAAAACAAGCTAATAATGCAAAATTGTAGTTTCCTGGATGGTTGTTGGCCATTTGGAGTGTTTTTTTTGTTTTTCGCGTCACTGATATTAATTTTTATAAAATACAAATATTAAATTTTTCGTCAAGTGACGTATTTATTTATAATTTTTATTATTATTGTATAAAATAAAATAAAATAAAAATACAATTTTCTTTTTCAAAGATTCATCAACAATACCTAAATAGAGTTCAACGAAGACGAAGAAATAATCTTGAACAAAGGATTAAAATATAACATCAGCAACACCGGTAATATCAAAAACGACTTAGAAAACGAAGTCATCAACATCGAAACAACAATACAACATGTAAAAGATACCCAAACACAACACGAGATCAGAGTATTACTAAACAATAAAATCAAAAGAAATATTAAATCAGGTAGCAAATTATACAGGAATATCAAAAAACAATATAAACAGGAAAAAGTGACAATAAACAAAATCAAAGCAAAATTAAAAAAGGATAAAGCCATCTTGACTAAAGCTGATAAAGGCAACACCGCAGTAATATTATATGAAGAAGATTACACCACAAAATCACTAGATTTCATACACAACAATAACATCAGAAAATTAGATAAAGATCCTACAGAAGCATACAACAAAATAATAAACAGCACAATTAATCAATGCAATAACTTATTCCAAAACAAATACAACAACCATCTCAAACAGATTAACCCAATCGCACCCGTATTCACAGGATTACCTAAAATCCATAAACAAAACACACCAATCAGACCACTGATAAACTTTACCACCGCTCCAAGTTACAAACTATCGCTAAAACTAGAAAAAATAATAAAAAACAATATAAACATCAAGAACAACCATAGCATCAAAAACCACACTGAATTTATCCAAAAAGTGTCAAACATACAAATAGAACAAGATTACACAATGTTATCACTACCTAGATGTCACGAACATGTATACCAATATTCCTGTCGAAAAAGCCATAGAATTAACCGTCAAACAACTAAAAGATCACAACAAACTAACCAACAACCAAATCTACGAAATAGAACAACTCCTCAAAACCATACTTGCACAAAATTATTTCTCATTTAACAATGAGTACTACTCTCAAGATCAAGGATTAGCTATGGGTTCACCACTGTCGGGATTGATGGCCGAAATATTTTTAAATTACTATGAAAATAAATTTATATGCAGTCCAGAGTACAACAAGCAACACAACAAGATTATATCATATAGCAGATATGTAGACGATACTTTCGTGATATACAAAGGCAATAAAAGACAAATTAAAACATTCTGCAACAATGGGGCCTATTCAGTAAAATCTTCTATCGAAAGTTTATGTTATTCTTTTATTTTTTGTATGAAATTTTATAACGGGAAAATAAAATTTCATACAAAAAATAAAAGAACAGCAGAAATTTTCGATAGAAGATTTTACTGAATAGGCCCCAATATCAATAAAATAGATAAAAGAATCCAGTTCACTTGTGAAATTGAGAACAACAATAAAATTAATTTTTTGGACCTAAACATCACCAAAAATAAAGATAGACTTCAATTTAGTATATATAGAAAACCAACTACAAGTGACGTCACAATACACGCTACCTCACATCATCCACAAGAACACAAAATAGCAGCATATAACAGCTTCGTCCACCGCCTACTCACCATACCAATGAACAAGCAGGATTACAACCAAGAAATTAGGACTATCAAACAAATCGCATCAGCCAATGGATATGGCACCAAGATGATAGATAAATTAATAAAAAAAGAAAAAGAACAGCCTCTCAAAATTGTTAAAAACAGAAGATGAAAACAACACACAATACATACCAGCCGAATACCCCAACTTCATACCACATGACATCAAAAATCTCTTCAGAAAATACAATTACAAAGTCTCATTCAAAACAAACAACAACATCAAAAATAAATTAAAGAACAATCCAGAAATAGACAATAAAAATTCCACCGGCATCTACAAATTAAAATGCAATACCTGCGAAAAATTCTACATAGGCCAATCAGGTAGGAAACTAATAAAAAGGTACAAGGAACACCTACCTAGCAACAATACCAACAACAACCAATCAAACTTTGCAGCCCATCTAATTACCGAACAACACACACACACACAAACAATTTTGAAGTAGACGTCGAAGTAATTAAAAAATGTCAAAAAGGCAAGCTTATGGACACCGTCGAAGAATTCCATATATACAAAACATCAAAAAGAGACAACAACATATTGTTAAATGACAAACTAACCATAAAAAACAACGAACTCTTCGAAACGGCAATAAAATTCAAAACTAATCCTTCACCACAATAAATAATTTTCGTAATATTAAGTTTAGTTTTAACTCTCCTATTGATAATGACAGTAAATTTGTCGAAACGCGTTCAGGAAAATTATATTTTTATTTTATTTTATTTTATACAATAATAATAAAAATTATAAATAAATACGTCACTTGACGAAAAATTTAATATTTGTATTTTATAAAAATTAATAATGCAAATTGACAACAATAACGAAAATTTATGAATATGTACTTTGTTATAATTATGACCATTTTAATAATTTCGTTAATTCCAATTATAAAACAAAATTATTGCCTGATAGTTCAGTGTATGAAATTAATTCTTTTATTTTGTGTTGGGTTTAATCAGTGGCGAAACTAAAAATTTTAACACCTGGTAAACCAAAATGCCGGACAAAAATATTTCAAAAGAACCAAAGTTTGATTTTAAATTTGATGAACTAATGCTTTTAAATAAATAATTATTATATAAAAAATACAAATCATCTAAAATAAATAAATATCAAATACAAAATCATTTCTTATTTGTTAGAAAAATAGCTTGCTGTGTATTCCTTTATCTTTCCATCACATGCAACTAAATGAAATTCCATAGTAACATCATTATTGGTTGGAAAAGGATTACAAATAAACGATGGTATATCACATGCATTCGCTACAGAATCTGATAAACAACTTTCAAATGATGTTGTCGATTGGGATCTTAATTCGTTAGACTCGATATTACACTCTAAATTATCTAAAGCAGGGCTAGTTTCTTCTGTATTACAAACTAATTTTTTACTTTTATCATCATCACGATTTCTATTTTTGGCTCCTTTGAGATATTTTTCCAATGAAAAATTACTGTTTTGACTACAACTGACATTATTATTTGCAGAAATAGATTCCATTTTAGAGTTTGTTTTTTCTGTGCCAAATTCTAGTTTTCTACAATTTTCTTTGGTTGGTTTATTTGATTTTTGTCTTGATCCTTTAAAATAATGCTCTAGGGAATAATTACTTTTCTCACACAGGCTATCTTCAGGATTAGTGCACATAATCGGAGTGGTTTCTTCGGAGGGGTTAAGTGGCGGTGTTTTACATTTATTGCTATTTTGTCGATATGTTTTTGGTGAACCTTTTAGGTATTCTTCTAATGAATAATCGCTTTTTTCAACCAACATTAAATCATTATCATCTGGACAAAGAGATTTTTTTTCTGAACCACATGATAATTTTGTTGATTGAGCTATGTTAGTGTTTGGAGCAGATGGGCTTGGAAGAGGCTCATTCAAGCACAATAAACTTAACGCATCAGTACTTTTATGAATCTGTCTTCTAGGAACTGATAAATTCAATTGGAACTCTTTATTGGCACTTGAGCTGCATATATTTCTTTTTTCGTTACAAAATACAGTATTTTCGTTTCTGAAGAATAAATAAACAAAATTTTGGTTAATGTAATCGAAAACAAGAAAATGCTTAAACGAAATATATTATTTATAAGTTATAAATTTCGTCTTCAGGAAGATTATATCTTCAATAGAGAGATAATCATTTGGAATGTACGAGGGACTGATAATATGAACAATTGCTGTTTTAGAGTTATGATCGACAACAGAAATCAAACTCTAATATATACAAATTTCGTGACACAAATATAAAGATTAACAGTAACTAAATTTAGATTTCTATAAAAAATAATCATATACAAATTTTTATTTTCATTAATTAAAAATCTTAGCATTTAAGTTTTTAACAAATTGGACAAACATAATATATTCGTAAACTTTAACCTTACTACAGTTAACTAGTATTTAGCATACTAATATTTAGCTTTACAATAAACTTAAATAAACTAAAACGTTGAGTACCTATCGATATCTTCTTTAGACTGAGCATGCTCAAATCTTTCATTTGTCATTATCTGTCGCATTTCCTGCAACTGTACACAATACTCATGCGCTAGAGCTTCATTTCTCATTGCATTTGTATGCTCATCAGTGAGTTTATTTTCCAATTCCTCGACTTTATTTTTCAATTTAATGATCTCTTGATTTAATGAATTTGAGCAACGAATATATTGATCTAATTCTTGTCGGCTACTTTGTAACAATTCTTTCATTCCATCTGCAGCTGCACGATCGCCTGTACTTTGAATTTGAATATCACATTTTAATCTTTCATTATCTCTCTCCAATTGTTGTCGAATCGTTGAATGTTCGTTTAATTCTTCGTTTAATTTATCTTTTTGTAAATCTAATTTATCACATAAATCTTTTACAGCTTCAAGATCCGATCTTAAACATCTGTTTTCATCTGTTACATTTTCTATTTCAATCTCTAATTTTGAAATTTGACATGATAGATTGGAAACCTACAAAATAAAGTTATACAAGAAAATAAAAAAAAAAAAGGTTTATGTTGTATTAAAAAATTCGTTTTACCTGTTCTTCAAAACATTTTATTTCGTTATCTCGCATGATCAATAAAGCCTCCAAATCTGCTAATTTAGCTTCGGCTTCATCTAATTGTTTTCTGCACAAAAATTAAAGAAATAAAAAATAAGACAAAACAATAAACAAATTAAAAAAAACTTAAGTAAAAGTAACTTTTTTCCTGTAAAAGAAACAATGTTTAGCTTATTTATATAAACAAAACAATCTATATAATTACTTTGTTTCTGAAGCTTCCATTTCTAAACTATGGTTGTTGCCTTCCAGCACAATCGCATCGTGTGATAACGAACGGTAATGTTCCAACATTTCTTCACGTTCAGATTCTTTAAGTAACAGTAGTTCTTCTACACGACGAATTTCTACGACATAGTTTTGTAACTTTAGTTTCAATTTCTCAACTTCTGCTTCCGACTCCTTTAGGTTACGTTTTGTTATAGTTAATTCAGTTGTAATGTCTGTTACTTCATTAATTAGTCGACTAAAACATAACGTAATATTAGATATTTATAACTAAATTTAATGAAACCACAAACCAATTTTCTGATACTGCATTATCGTTTGATCTTTTGAGTGCTGCAAGTTGTTTACGAAGAGTGCTTGATTCCGAACATACTTCTCTGAGAGTATCTTCACTATGAAGAGTTTCTATGGATTTTTCACTACAACAAAAAAAATAATAAAACACATGAAACACAAAATCAATCAATTTAAAACTTCAGTAAAAAAATTTGTCCACTAAAACTGTAAATATATTCTTCTTAATCGAGTTATTTCTTAATTAAACCTAAAAATGAGTTACTCAATTTTCATTTAGAACGTTTCCTACAATACATAATAAATGATATAATCGATGTACCAAACTTGAAAAAATTGCTGTTTTTTTTAAAAAATTAATTTGTGAAGAATAATTATATAATTTTTTTTACGATACACACCAATTAAACTAGAAATTGTCACTTATTATACAAAATCTGGGTGGTTATTTTGGAGTGTTATCTCACTAGGTGAGATAAATAGTGAGATAAAAAAATTATGTTGTAATGATTTCTTTTATCTAATATAATCGATCAAAGACAAATATTTTATCTCACTTTTTATCTCACCTAGTGAGATAACACTACAAACTAACCACCCTGTTTTAGTAATTATATTAAAACATTTCATTATTGTTTATTTTTTATGATAAAATCACCTAGATAAGAGTAAAATAAATAAATTATTACGCACTAGTGTGTAATGAAATTTTAAATATACAATATTGTTATAGCAACGATTGTCATACAAAATCAATCACATTCCAACAAATGCAAAACTTGCGCATAACAAATAAAAATTGTCAATTATAATAAATATTGAGGGCGAGTTTCATATAAATTCACAGTGTTTCTTAAATTACTTGAAATGTTTGTTTTGATTTATGTTATGCTTTATTATGAACCAAACAAACGACAACCAAAAATAATACCATGGTAACAGTTTATAAAAAAATATTGAGCAAACGAAGCTCATTCAAGAAGAGTAGCGTGCAATTCGCAGAGAATAATTCTCCAATTTAGAATAAAAAACAGACAAGACAATTGGGAGTATAACTGTGTCTCCAATTTTACATAGATGTCAATGAAAGTACTGATTGCATTTTATTCAATATGAAAGCATAGACTGCGAATTCATCAATTACAAGTGACATTTATTCATCGTGTAAACAAGAATTATTTTCATTTGATTAACATTTAATATTCCAATAAGTATAGAATTTCAAACAAATAGGTAGCTCGTAGCTTTACAAGCACTTTACACCTTGATATTAGTTAAAATACTAGTAACTAGACCATTGGCTGTCCATTGGCAACTTACTAGACCATTGGCAACTTAAGAAAGATTCAATTACACCAGCTTGCAAATTTGATAATTTTTTCGGTTAATCAAGTGTTGAAATTAGGGCGGTTTCAATAACACAAAAACTCTGCATTGCAAAATTCTAAAAAAAATTGTAATGTTTCTTAAATTATATACTCCTTTATATGACCCCCCCCCACTCATTTGGGTCAAAAATGTTTTTTTTACTCTCTTCACACCCATCCCCTAAACACACAGAAATATAATTATTTCAGTCTTCGCTATGACTTTCATTCAAAATTTACCAATCTTCCTGTCTCTGTGAATTTTTTCAAATTTTTCTGTCAATCATCGTCGAAACGTATACGTGGGAACGGTCTGAATTTTACACTTTTTTGACAATAACTCCAAAACTGGACACCGTAAAATTCTAAAAAAAATTGAAACGAATTCTAAATTAGGTGCTCTTTCAAATGACACTCGCTTGGGACAAAAAAAGTTTTTTTTTTACACTCTCTACCCCGGTCCACTAAACACACAGAAATGTAAATATTAGAGACTTCGCTATAGTTTTCATACAAAATTTACCGAATATCCTAACTGTGAACTTTTTCAAATTTTTCTGTCAATCAGTGTCGAAACGTCTGGGGGGGGGGGGGGGGGGGGTAACAGCAGTCCGGAGAAACTTTTCAAAGATAATCCTTGGCATGAAGTGCCTTAAAATCGGTTCAGTCGCAAGAAGGTGGAAAGAATAGTAGGGTTGCTTAATATACATCGAAAACATCGATATTTTACGATAAATCGATGTATTTTATTCAATGCATCGAATAAACCACCTTATACATCTATAACATAAGCTAGTCAAATGAAGTTTTTGCAGCCATTTGGTGGTATCATGAATTAAAATTGATGATTTTATTTAATATAAAGATCAGAAAATTCTTTTAACGAAAGCTGAAAATAATTAAGAATATTCCATATTTTCCACATGTTTTATTTAAAAACATGATAAGGTGCATAGTATAATGTGTCATATATAAAGTCAATTATTTAACATTTTTCGATTAAACAATCGCAGCACTCATAAAAAGCTAGGTACTAAATCCCTGATAAGTTTATTAAATGAATTTATTTAAAAGCACACTAAATGTATCCAAGAAATAAACCTTTATAGCATTCACCAATTTTAAAGAAACTTTGATTACTACAAAAACTATTAAAGTAAAAATTTACAAACGATCATTTTTGTAACACATAAATCATAACAACAACACATAAAAACAAATCAACACAAACCTTTCATTTTTTGTTTTTTTTTTTGTAATTTTTTATTAAAGAATGGATAACTAAACAATAAATCATAACAAAATATGACATAGGCCATAATTTCATGATGGGGTAAAGCAAATAAAAGGCAAAATTTGTACGAACAAAAATAAAATTGAGTTCTCAATAATCCAGATAGTGGCATATTCCTTGATCATGTAACGAATTGTCTTCCTCAATGATTAAATCCAAGATATAGAGTTATAGAAAGGCTAGTTTCTTCAAGAAAGAAATAGCGTGCCATCACCAAAGAACATTCCATACCTAAGATTGAGTGAGCTACCGTTGACCGATACAGTTCATTCGCTAGCACCCCAAAGATACCACTTTGGTTAGTGAAACCTCACTGATATTCCCAGAGGTTTGTGATATTTCACGTAAACTCATATGACTGCAGTAGCAGGGACTGGAGTACGCGGGGTTGTCACACTCGTGAAACAAAAATACAATAACTTATAAATAAATAAATTAATACCTCTATAAGGTAGCAAACGATCATTGGCATGAACTTGAATTTTTATCCGTTACGTTCCCAATTTGTTTTATACAAACACATAATCTAGCCCATATATATACAAACATTTAACCCCAATCAAAATAAAACAAAATCTACTATTCGGTCGAATGTGTACAATCAATTTTTGTTGCAGAAATAATTAATTAACACAAACTTGATATAGACATAAAATAATAAAATAAATTTTCATCATAATAATCGTAATAGTAAAACTAATAACACAAATTTATTGTGATTACATAACGCTAAGAAATAGGTTAAAAATTGTATAAATTATAAATAATGTTTTGGTAAACGCAAAAATCACGAAATTTATTGTTTTTTTTTGCAATCAACTTTCATTTGGCGTACAGCAAGCGTAAACATTCTTTATAAAATATCGTGACAATAATTATTATGTACTTATTAAATAAAAGTAAATCTTTTGTGGAATTAATTCATAAAATTAATTAATGATGTTAAGTTATTTAGATTATGTACTTGTACATTGTAGAATGTGGTTGGTTAAGTGATAACTCACTTTCACGGGTTTGTAACTACAATAATAAATGATTTGTTAGAATAAATTTGGTTTCATTATTAATCAGATTTCAAAAGATTTGATTTTAAAAATATAACGTGTGAATATTTATCAACCGCAAAATCTACAATTTGTCACACCTTTGAAGTGTTTGAAATAAAATAACGCGTCTATTGGCACAAATTTATATAAACTTCGAACAATACAATGTTAAGTATCTACTTCTATTTATGACATATCATTTAGTAAGTCATTTAACTTAAATAAAAACTACTATTATTCAATATGACTTTAAAGAATTATTTAATCATTATTTTTTGAAATGTCAGTACATAAGCATTGATTTATTGTGCAAATATTTAACTGTCGTTATAATACTTTTTTGTAATCGATCACATGATAATTATTGTTCAAAATTATAAAAGAAACTAAACAATGATATGTTTTTGTTGTAAAATATAACCCAATAAATAAATCAAATATATAACATAATTTAATTTTTGGTACAAAAGGATTAATTTGAAGTGAGAGCTATATTTAGCAGTGATTAGAGATATGAACACATTTTGGCATAAAAATTACCGTTAAAAACAAACAAGATCTGTTAAATTTAAATTTCTAATGTGGTTTTCTTTTGACTTTTCTAAATCAATTTATAAATTCGGGTCTGAAAAGAACAAAAAACAAAAGTAGATGTGAAATATGTTTGTATTAGTGATATTTAAATGGCGGTTGTCTACTTTTAAATTTGAAAAATTTCGTATAATAGCATATTCTGCATTTGCGTATTGAAATATTTATATTAGTTTCAATTAATTTGTAAATAAAATAATTTTGTTTTATTCATTCATATTTGTTTTTAATTTAAATTACTTCATTTTAGAGAAAAGCGTCTTCGTTTTTTTCTATGATGCATCTTTTTTCTTCCGCCCAATGAAATATAATATTTTAATTCTAATAAATCCATTTTAGAGTTTTTTTATTTATTAGGAGTTATTTTATTAAATGTTAGTTACATTATATTGTATATATATAATACAAAACACAATAATTAATTCTTCAAAATTAAACAATTCATAGTTATATAAAAATTGTCGTTAACAAAACGTTTATTTTTTAAATTTTCTTTGTTGATATTAGTAATGTCAAAAAAATTTACGTAAAAATGCACATTTTTTTTTGATGTAAATCGGAAAAAAAAATTGATGTTTTTGGGTGAAAAGAACAAAATTTTTGATTTACATCAATTTTTTTTGATGGATTTGGGTGAAAAGAACTCGACATAACATTCGGTTTGAGTTTTGTAGCTTCTGTAGTGGTTTTTTATATTAATTAAATAATAAATTAAAATTTGTATTATTAATTGTATTATTTGTATAAACAACATTAGATTTTCGTTGTAATCTATGCTCGATGATGAAACAGTCTGAGGAGTTCGATCACCCGTTTCAAATCCCATGTCTACTGCTCCATGTAACGTTAAATAATTTTTAATAAAACTTTTATGGAGCTTCGACTTGTAATACTACGTTCACATTACCATGATTTCAAACAATTTATGATTTCAGCTGGATTATCAGCTTGTTTTGGTTAATTTTTGTATACAAAATCCAAATCATGTTGAAAGATGATTTCAATGAAATATATTTAAAATCACACTAAGCACCCCTGAATTTTCGAAAAAAATTGCATTCCTATTTCTAAAGTGACATTTAATAAAGCAAATATTTTGTTTTGAATCCAAATAAAAACATGGCGTTTGTAAAATTTTAATAATATTTTGAGTCATACAAAAGAATTTTTTTTTTGGTAATTGAAAGTTTTGACTCAAAAATAATAGAAAAACAGACAAATTTGTTTGGATATTTCTAACATAACATATTTACAGTGAAACCTCGTTATAACAAACTTCAAGGGACCATAATTTAGGATTGTTATATGCGATGGTTTTTAATACACGATTTCGTTTGTAACAAACCAGAGTGTTACAAGCGGAGAAAGAAAAACTACTGTACAAGAAAATGAAAAAGAATTAATGAAAGATTTTTTTCAAACTAAAATTTATTGCGACTTCAAGTGCTTACTTCGATAAAGTATGCGAAATACATAAAAGCTCAACTTAGATAAACTTAAATTATTCAAATCAAATCATAAGCTATGTTGTATTTTCTGTTGCTAGTTAACTAGGTTGTTTTAAAAAAGTCAGTTATTTTTGACTGTGTTAATTTAGTTACGTTAACATCTTCCACAAAATTTTGAATATAATTGAGTTTATTTAAAAGTCCTTCGCAATTTTTCTCCATAGATAATATTTTTCGAATGCATTTAAATGATGTTTCTATATCCAGCGAAGTTGGATATTTATTACATTCGGACAACTCAAATCAACCGATAGATAAATGTCAACAATAACGCCATCCATAAGTTCTTGAGCACTAGGATTATCCAAAATAGACACTACTCGTTGCTCTATCTCTTGTTGTGGTGTTTCTTGTATTTCATTACGAAAATAGGCTTTCTTGACGCAATTTGCAATTGTTTCCGATTTTGCTTTGTCCCACGATCGCTTAATTATATGAAGAGTATCAAGTAGATTTATTTTAATTTCCAAAGCTACTAATTTGGACGAATCATTTTGTTCTAATACACTTATAATTCTTCGAACAATAAGCTCCCGGTAGAACCCTTTAAAATTTTTAATAACTCCTTGGTCCATGGGTTCTAGTATGGAAGTTGTGTTTGCAGGCAAATTTAAAATGTTTATATTAAGCAAGCTTAAAACAGGAAGGTGCGAGGGCGCGTTGTAAACAAAAAATAAAACTTTTCTGTTTTCTTTTGCGAAACGTTGGTCCATTTTTTTAACATATTCTTCCCAAAGGAGAAATGTCATCCATGCTTTTTTAATAGATTGATACTACACATGTAACGTTTGGATATTTTTAAAACCGCTGTTTCTTTGTCTTACCAATAACAAGTAGAGGCTGCTTTTTTGATCCATCCGATTTCGCACCAATTTAAACAGTGATCCGTTCCTTACTTAGTTTCCCACCAGAACAGTTTTCATTCTGGATCATCATAGTTTTGTTCGGCATTAACTTATAAAATAGGGCCGTTTCATTCAAATTAAAAATGTCCCTTTTGTGGCATCCTTCTATCAGCTTAGGTAGCTGAAACCAACTCCATTCAGTTGTAAGCTCTACAGACACAGACTGACTTTCTCCTGTAATGGTTCTAAAAATAATAGCGTTTCGCTTTTTAAAGCGATGAAACCAGCCTTATGTAGCATTAAAATTAATACTACCCATTTTTAAGGCAAGCTAAACATCTTTTTCTCGAAATAACGTGCCACTTATATTTACACTTTTAGCTCTCCCATTACGAGTAGTTGCCACGTTTTTAAGCTCAACAATTTTTTTTTCTATTACGTACAATACCAGCAACGGTTGATTTAGGGCATTTGAACAATACTCCTACTTCATCATACGTTTTTGCGGTTGAATAGATCATATTTTAAATAGCTAGGTAACGTTAATAGCTAAACAAGGCTTAGTTTCTAATGAAATCGATTTTCTTTGAAGTGATGGTATTTTGCTGAAAGGAAAGAGCTTTTAATTGATTTTAGAATAAATAATTAGTTTTAATTTGACACTACACACTTTGTTATGATGAAACAGCAAAACGTGATAAATTTTACAACTTTAATTTCACTTGCTACTTGTTATATTAGAATCAATCAACAAATCAAACTGCATAAAAATATTTTGAATAACTCAATCAAAATAAAAACTTACCATTATAGGATTTTGAGTAAATGTATGGGTTGTACTTTTTATAATTTTGGTACATTATATTTACTAAATACTATACATACACTTACACACATACATTTGTGTTTGACTAGGAAATATAGAATGTAGGAAAGAAAATTATATTTGCGTATGTTTGTGCATTAATATGTTATAAACGAAAGCATGGTTTGTTATATAAGGTTATTTTTCTTCTACAAAACTCATCTGGTAGTACAAGTTGGTTTGCTATAGTCGTATAGCCGAGGTTTTTAATAAAAGGGGGACTTTAGGTACTATTAATATATTTAAACGCTCGGACTTTAAAAGAGATATGTTATATGCAAAAAATTGTTATAAACCGAGTTTGTTATAACGGGGTTTCACTGTATTTAAAAATTTTGCTCATTTTTTGATAATTTACAAATAAATGTCATGCTTAATTATATTAATAATAATGTGAACGGTTTTTTGAAAACTTGAATTTTAGGTGATTTCGAGCTTGATTTCATCGTAATATGAACGTACTATAACGGTAAATACGTTCGATGTATATCATCAACAAAAGCAGCGACTCCATTCGGCAAATTATTATATATTCCATATATTTCGGTTCTCCTCGCTTTTGTGCTAGTTATTGAGACAGTTGTCAACTCGCGAAATAATGGGTTGCTTTGATTTTCAATCTTACTCAGTGCAAACTGAAGAGCGGCAAAGACATAGGTCAATATTTCATGATAAAGTGAAAGAAGATTGGAGGCTGTACCGTTGATTGAATAGGTATCATCCCCCAGCACCACTAAGCTATTGCCTTGACTATCGATAACTCATTGCTATTTCATGATAGAAAGGAAGAAGATTGAGGCTGATACCGTTAACTGAATAGAGATAATCAACCAGCACCCCTAAAATACGTACCTTGGCAAGTGTTATTCTACTGCTATTGCCAGTAGTATATGATCTTATATTAACTCATATCCCATCAACTGGGACTGGAGTATACGCGGGATGGTCAAAACCGTAGACCAAAAATAAAAAAAATAAAATAGGATAACAATTAACAGGATTCCGTGTTTTCATTGCTTAATCACGGCAAATATGAAGATACCGTATTCCCGGGATTTTATTACAAGAATCTTGGGATTGTGGGATCATAAAAATGGGTCGGGCTCCTGAGATTGCAATCCATATCTGAAATCCTTTCAATAATTAACAACCGTCAACAGATCAATACGGTTCCAAAGTGGAAAAGAAATCAATTGATCACTAATCCAAAGAATAATTATTTTTGACAAATCAAATTAAAAAATTGACAAACAAAATTTGACATATGGCACAATTGAAACCAACTGTGCAATAGTGACAAGTATTTTGTGACAATGTGGTTGAGTTCATGTCGGTATGAAAGATCTAATTTCAAAAATGGTCATATAAGGGTTACATATTGGTTATACAAAGCATAGGTCAGATATCTAATCAGTTACAACAGAAAATTTGCACTGTTTTTATAATTTGAAAGATATTTTCTCGACTCTTAAGGACGTAAAAAGTAGAACTGTATAGAAGGAAGTATAAATTCTTTTAAGAAAATTAGGAAAAGCACAAGAAATATTTAAATTTGTAAAATTTAAATATTTCTTGTGCTAAAATTTCATAAATTTGTTGTTAGCAAGGGGTTGGGAGTGACATATAAGGATTAAACAATCTAAGAATAGTATACTTTTACAAAGCAAATTACACCAGGCTACCGAATTTACATGATCGCCTAAAAAAGCATAAAAACTTATACAACAAAATAATACAGAATTTCCATTTACCAATCAATTTTGTCCATATAACTTTAAATAATAAACAAAGTCTAAATTAATCAATTCGCATATACACACAAAACCGCTTACAATGGACTTAATTATAGTTTCTTTTCAGTTAATAACCGTTCAAAAATATAATTTGAATCTTGCCTTGATATAAAAAAGTCTAGCAAACATACTAAGTACAAAGTAAGAGTTAAGTACAAAATACGGAAATAAAAGTTAAATGTTATTTTATGTGATTTATTCTTTTTCTTAGTCTTAAATTTAATTTCATTCGATTTTAGGGAGAAATTAGAAAATTATTTAACAAAGTTGTTATAAATTACCGATTTATATTTAACTTTAGCTGTCAATCATTTATTGTTTTTATTACTTATTCAACATCTAAGAAAGAGTGAAATTTTTTATATAATTTAAAAAACCCAAAACAAAATAAACAAAAATATCTGGTATTTTTTTCAAGGTTAATTATGATTAACACTTTTAATGCAATGAACTAGCATAAGATAAATTACACCTATATATAAACTAACACAGAAACAAAAGCGTTACGATTACATAAAACCGTTGTAATTATTGTTTTGTGTAAGAATAATTATTTCAGTAACGAAAGTGTTAATTCAAAGAAAAAAAAAATACAATATATGTTGTATTCGGTGAAGTACAAAACACTGGACGGTAAAATTATTTTTACATACTTAGTGATCGTTAATTAGATTTTTTCATTCCATATTAAACAAACGACCAACCTTGGGCCAGTATTGCCGAGCCAAGCCTTGGCTAGTTAGCTTTGGTTTCAGTCTGGGACAGTTGTAAATGCCTAGACTGAGCCAAGGTTCAGTTTATTATATTACGCGTTATTAACCAGTATAATGCATTGTAAACATGTGCAGGTCATATTATGTTTATTTTTATTATCATATATGTTACTCTTTCCAAAACCTCTTTCAACAATTTTAAAGGAAGTCTGGAAAAAAATTGGTTTGGTAGTCCTGGCCCCAGTCTTATTTGCCAGACTTAACCAAAGCCTGGTTCGACAGTTACTTGGCCCCAGGATATCAGTCCAAGCTTGGGCCGTTTGAAAATGTCAAGCCTGGCCCAAACCCCAAAAGCTGTGCCGCGTGCTTGGCCCAGGTTTGGCCCCTTAGCTTTTTCTTACCCGGGCTATGGAGCTCTAGGTGGCTGTTCTCGAAAATAAATGACTTGGTTTAAAGTGTTATACAAATATAATAACTATTATCAATTTAATTTATACAGTCACAGTTTATTTCTTGAAGTAGTGGTTTAAAAAGTTGTACGTGCATAGGATCAGCTAATTAATAATTTATAACGCAACATAGTTTAGATTTAGCTGTTCATATGTATTCAGGTGTTGTTTTTATTTTAAATTCTGATTGTGACTTATGATTGTTAGCTTACATTTAATTATATACAAAACAATATGTTGTTCTCTTTCATCAAACCTTCAAAAATCAGAAAACAAAATCTTTGAAAAACATTGTGTGAATGTTGTTTATATTTCTTGATTGATAAACATGGTTTTATATTTAATTGCCAGTTGACCAGTTTAATTGAAAAATAAGTAACATACATGTAGTATTCATATTACAACTAAAACCTATATAAACACTATTATTTAATATTATCATTATGATAAATTAAACAACAAAATATTATTAAACGAGTAGCCAAAATAATTATATATAATATATATCTGTTTTATTGAAACATGAAAGTGTTTGACCGAAATTATGCAAATAAAATTTAATTATGATATAATCTATGTATTAAATTATTTGATAACATTTAGTAAAAACGATACTAGTAATTAATAGAATAATAGTTTTTTAATTTTTATTGATAGAGTTAAGATTTTATTTATATAGATATGACCAACTATTAGCGGATCTGGAGATGTTTAAGTGTTAACTGCTAGGTATGATTGTAGATCTGTGTTTGAGGATCGACCAGACTAAGAGCAAATAGACTAAACTTCAATCGATGAATCTTGATACGTGAGACAGAAGTAATTTTTATCATGAGAATCTTTGTGCTGGTGGACTTGTCGTTTTACTACTTTTCGTTCACGTTTCTGTTGTCCGACAGACCGGCAGACAGACTTACATTTATTTGCTTATTTAAACACGTTATCACCAAAAACGTAGAGAAATGTCTAAATAGTGGTGATAAGATTTTGGAAACTTGCTCATGAATTTATTACTTAAATCTGTTCAGAGCAAATTTATACCTTTGTAGTTTCGTTTGATAGTTAGTTCGATCGCACTCGATCAGACACCAATTGAAAAATGACGGATAAAGAATAATCAATAAAATTCCTAAATTTTTTATTTTATATTATTTATAGTGGTCGTTTGTTTCATAAGAAGCAAAACAGTTACATATATATTCTATGTGAATCGTAGGATTGTTAATTAGAAATTGTCCTAGTATCCATGTTTCTTCTTAGTTATAAAGAAGAACTCGAAATCAATATCCAAGCAGGGTTTTAATATTTGTAGAATTCCTAAAATTGCTAAAACATAATCGTTGGTTGTATATTCTACACGAACTACTGATCAATAATATACAAAACTGGCCAATATTCTTATATCCCAGATATAGTGATCCTAATTTGGACATCATGTAGACCAGACTGAACTCACACGGGAAAAATATTCAATACTAAAAACGAATAAACGGACCACTATTTTTAAAAATATTAGCTTGTGATAAGCTAAGAAGTACAGATGAAAAGGTGCTGCTCCTATTATGTGATTCTACACTGAAAACAAATTAAAATAATGACCACCTTATCCTGAGGCTAGCAGTTTATTATTTATACAAAAAAAATTACTCTCAAACAGTTTGGCGATGATTGAAACTACTCATAGTCTAAGATCCGAGTATACAACGACCTTCACTATATTTCACTTTTTAAAACTCGACAACCGGAATTCAGGACTGATTTTTTGCAGACAACAATATATCACCGTGTTCGTAACAAAATAATCTTTATTTTGACATAAAGTTTATCCATTAACCGAAACGGTGAAATGTTAAAAAAAAAATTAAATTTTAAATTTTTAATTAATCATATTCTAGACTGAAATTTTTTAGACAACCCACTTGCAATATATTTGTTAACATATTTAATTTAATATAAAATACTTTTCATCCATTAACCAGTTCGGTGAACGTCTTTGTATACTCGGATCCTATACTGTCAAAGTAAATATTTTAATGACAACACAATGAGGTTTATTTAAAATATAAAGTGTTACATGAAATATAACAGCAGTTGAATAAGGTTAACAATTATTTCCATTACAAAAAATACGTTGGTATCATATCATGAATTTTCATTTCCAACTGTATTTTAAATTAATTTTACTATATTTATTTTTCACATAAAAATTACTTGCGGTTGTCTTAACTACACCGTTCTGTTTCTGTATAGTTAATGAGTAAATTTCGAAGTATGGTACGTCATATCTGCTCTCGCGACGAGTTTGAGCCAACCGCATGTCGATTGGAAATAGAACATGTTTTTGCAATCAGGTTTTAATAAATACAAAGATCAGATTGGCACATCCATTGGCTACTATTTAAGATAGTATTTTACATAACACCACCTAGGGCCTAAGAAACGGTTAAACACATCACGGATTCAATAGCTTATGTATGAACATTGAACATGCTTCTGAAAAGAGCAAAACAATTTTACTATAATCTGCAATCCATTCTGGTTATACCAAGATAATAACCCGACACTACCCATTCAGGTTAATAACACTATATGTGCAGAATCATAGCTTTTTAATGTCATTGTTTCAACTTAGCTTTTTACCTTTGGAATCATTACGTAATTGCATTTTCCCTAATAATTTCAACCTTCAAATATTTAAAGGTAAACGTCACAAAATCTTTAGAGAAATATAATCAGCAACAAATATAATTCCAGTTAGTATGATGCTATCCTCAGATATTCAGGGCAGAAACGCATAAATTATTATGATGATCACTAAACCTATATTAATTAGTTCTTGTAATTCAATTTAAATTCAGGTAAAATATATGTTAAAAAGCGCAAGTTGTTAGAACAAAAACTCTAATCACAATTAGTTTGAGAATCGAACCGATGTCCTTCCGACAACCGACTTATGTGTTATTAATCTAACGAGATAAAAACTTGTGTTGAGTCGATCAACTTAACATTTTATTTTAGACACAACATATACAAATCTGTTATAGATGAAAAACGTGATCTACACAGGTGAAAAAGTCGAAATTTGAACTAGACCATTTTTGATTTTCCTGAAACTTGGCATATAAGTAGTATGGAGAAAATAAAAAATAGATATGTAATTTTACAGATTTTAGTCCGACTAAAAATTCTACTTTTTCATAATTTTTTCAAACAACTTCCATTAACAAAAAATTTTAACTTCAAATAAATTTCAACTTATTTTTTTTTTAAATAGTTCCGTCCTTACTTTAAAATGATGCACGGTCAGTTCACAGAAAACCTAATTCACGGAAAACCAATTCACAGAAAAACAATTCACAGAAAAACAATTCACAGAAAAACAATTCACAGAAACGGAGTTTAGGGAAAAAATATTTTCCTTAAAGTCGCCGCGACTTTAAGGAAAATATTTTTTCCCTAAACTCCGTTTCTGTGAACTAATTCTTATTCAAGATAAGAAAATATTTACAAAAAAAAACAAAGAACAACAAAAAAAAAATATTGATACTCGTATAGTTGTTCAATAGGTAAATTTTTTATTTATAATTGATAATTTTAATTATTATATTATGCGCAACAGCACTTAAAAAATCAGTTATGGCCATTGTTGAGTAAGAGGATACAATTTTTTGTAGCATTTCATCGTAATCACGATATTTTTCCTTTTTTGGCGGCATAGACATACCAGCAAAAGTTTGTTGAAAAGTTATTTCATATTTGATTGTTCCAATTGCAACTTTTCTAAAAAATACCATATTGAAGGATGCTCTGAGCCAACCAATTTTTTGAAACCACTGTGCCATCCCTCGACATTATTATTTGTTTGCGGGAATCCTTCTTGTACAGCTTCATAAACATTCCATGCTTTAATTGCATATCTAGGATCCCTCCTACCTGTTGTCTTCTTAGTGTGAACATCTAATCTACCCACATAATTATCTTCGAAATAGTCTAACAATTGGTTGACTGATTCAGAAATTATATTTTGTTCCTTTAATGATTCAAATGCTTGTATAACGTCTCCAGAAGGAAGAAACGCAAGTTCTAATAACATATTTATCTGTTTTCTGTGAATTTAATCGTTTTCTGTTTTTCTGTAAATTGTTTTTCTGTGAATTGGTTTTCTGTGAATTGGTTTTCCGTGAATTTGGTTTTCTGTGAACTGACCGGATACCCTTTAAAATATATCAATTTTACAAAGAAGCGTTAATTCGTGTTCTTGAGATATTTAATTTTAAAGATTTTTAGTCCGATTAAAACTCTAATTGTTCATCATTTTTTCGAACTTCAGTGGTTAAAATTTTTTGTTGATAAAAATTGTTCGAAAAAATAATGTACTATTAGGATTTTAGTCGGACTAAAACTCTTTAAAATTAAATATCCCAAGGATAGAAATTTAAAAAAAAAATAAGTTGAATTTATTTTGAAGTTAAAATTTTTTGTTAATCGAAGATATTTGAAAAAATTATGAAAAAAAAGAATTTTTAGTCGGACTAAAATCTGTAAAATTACATATCTCAAGAACACAAATTAACGCCTATTTGTAAATTTGGAATATTTAAGAGTACTGTTTTCCAAAAAAAAATAAATTAAATTCCAATTGATCTTTTTAAAAATTACATCACTCCGATGGAAGTTATCCCATCATGAATAATAAGACTGAATCTAACAAAATATGGTGTGCAATTTATGAAATTTTTTTGCTATCCACAGTCTACATAATTGTCGATCGATCTAGTTTCGAACCGATAAGAACTTTTTATTACACTTTAAAAAAGTATATCATTCTCATCAGGGCTAGCCGACTAAAAACACTACCAAAAAAAGTTAACGCTATATAAACCAAACAAAACAAAAACAAACAAAATTGGTCTACTGCTCTAGCGAAGTATAAGAAAAAAAAACTTTCATAAGCATATATTTATTAGATTCAGGTTTAGTCAATTTATTTCTCTAGTTGATCACTATTGTTGTTATACTCTAACCAAGTTAGAATTGGATAACAAACTTGTATCGGCGAGAAGAAGAAGACCATCTTCACTTGTGTCTATCGACACATTATCTACAATTAATTCAATGAATTATTTGTGATATTACATCACTCCGATGGAAGTTATCCCATCATGAATAATAAGAATAAACAATTAATTAAATTTTTTTCAAACGATTAATCACTTATTAAACAAAAAAAGCTTGATGAAATCGGTATAGCCGTTCTTGAGCAATTTAATTTCAAAGTTACATCGGATTGGCAAAATTTTCATTTTTTATGCATGTGATTAGTTAATTTTTAGAAAAAAAAATTAATTAAAAGTTTATCAATTAATTTTAAAAATAAAATATTAAAAAAACTTTTTTAAAGATGGCGCTAGCTAGGGTTAAAGATCAATTAAGGTTTAACTTTTTTTTAAATACATAGTTAGTTCACGCCGAATTTCATGAAAATCAAAATTGTTCAAGTTCAAATTTCGACTTGTTCACCTGTGTAGATCACTTTTTCATCTGTTGTCAACCGAAAAACGAAGTAACAAGTTCTAAAAAACCATCGGTATGTTAATATTTGTTGCGCTGTTGGTTTTATTGAAGGCAATTTCGTTGACGTAGATAACTCACATATGAAAAAGTTATTGTTTATTATCAACAGTTAGTATAGAATTGTTAAAAGCATCACATCAAATTTTCGGTGGGTGGTGAAACTTCCTGACTAAAATACATACTAATTAACCTTGTTTACCATAAACACGATTTCCCTCGAACTTAATTTATTTTAAATTTCAGAGTCATGATAAAAATCAAGAAACTATAGCTTTAATAAAGTTGAAAGATCTCTTGGTCCTATTTTGGAAATTTTTGTGTAGTATTTTTTAAAACGATCTTGATGTATCTGGACCTTCAATTTCTAATTATATTTTTAACATTCTTTTTAAAACCTTCTTTATGTTATAAAAAACTTGGTACAATTTTCCAATTGAAATTTGATGGATAACATAATTGATATTAGTGGAAATTTTTTTTTTTTTTTTATTATATTTTGATTTTTAATAATATATTGCCGACGTTTCGGAGCTTTTGGTTGGCTCCTTTTTCAAGGCGATTTGTCTATGGGAAAAGGGAAAAAAATTTCTTGAATCCTGCTACATAGCCTTTTTCAAACCAAAATCCATAAACTTGACAGCCGACCTCACCTACCTAAACTCCAAATACCTTCCCATCATCAAATCCTTCCAATCCCGCTCCCATACAAGAACCACACCCTCCTCACAATAACCTTTCTTTCTCACTTATAAAATTAACATCTGTCACTAGGGTTTCTCTTTAGTTTCCCCTATTTTTCGACTCCTTTCGGATATTGTTTCATATTGTTTTCCCACCAACATTTTTTCTCCTACCGAAATTCCTTTCGTTCCTAAAAATGTTTTAAAAATACCCACTGTCCATTTCTTACCATGCATCGTCAAACACAAGGTCAGTTTTATAATTTATTTTTATATTTATTTTTATATTTATTTTTATTTTTACTTTTTATATTTTCTCGTTTTTTAATTTGTGTTAAAATTCTAAAAATTAATTTTGTGAAAAGTTTTGCCTTATACGGTGTAACTTTAATTAGTTTTTATGATTAGATTAGTGTATTAAGGTTATATATTTTAATTGTAAAAAACTTTTTTTCCCTTTTCCCATAGACAAATCGCCTTGAAAAAGGAGCCAACCAAAAGCTCCGAAACGTCGGCAATATATTATTAAAAATCAAAATATAAAAAAAAAAAAATTTTCCACTAATATCAATTATGTTATCCATCAAATTTCAATTGGAAAATTGTACCAAGTTTTTTATAACATAAAGAAGGTTTTAAAAAGAATGTTAAAAATATAATTAGAAATTGAAGGTCCAGATACATCAAGATCGTTTTAAAAAATACTACACGAAACTATAGCTTTGACATACTAAATAGAAAAATATGTACACACATTTATTTTTGAAGGTTACGTAAATAGATATTTTTAATGATAAGAAAATTGACAATTTTACAGAATAAAATTATGTCATAATAACAGTTTAAAATGATCTTTAGTTAAACATATATGTCGAATACTTTTAAGATGTATTATATAATATTGTTTTCTAAAGAGTTAATTTAGCTAGACCTTAGACATTAGAATGAATAATAAATTGCTTTCGTGAAAATTATAAAAACTCATTCACCGTTCAATAGTGATTGCAACTTCGTTTTAGTTGTATGGGAATATCAAAAATGTTTATGTAATTTGTACAGTATTGTTTTTAGATATAAATAAGCGAATAACCATTTATTTAAAATAAAGATGTCTAAGAAAATTTATTACAGTCGTTACTTATTAACAAAAATATTTTGCTTTTCTGTTTATAAATAAAATTATTTAAAATGTGAAAAAACCATTTACTTTAGGCAAAAAAATTTATGTTATTTAACTAAATCGAATTTAACTATTTAGTTTAATAATAAAATTCCACAAAAGTTGTGCTTAGATAAAATTTCAAAACGGAAACGATTATTATTTAAATTTGTTGTCTAAATTATCGATTTCATAAACTTGTATTTAACTTGTTTATTCAGTGTTACTCAACGTAGCTATGTCTTTTACATGTTCTATTAAATTAATTACCATTGATTGTGTAGAGAGTGATTTCAGAAAAGCGTTTTTGGAAACTTCATTTTGAAACCTAAATATGTATTGTTACATTTCAGTATATTTCAGAATATTTCAGCCGTACTAGACCCGATGGTCTTGATCAACGAAAAATTTTACTTCAAATGTGTACTACGTTCCTTAAAAAAAACATGCAAATAGGTAATTTAATTAAAATAATTTCGTTGATACTAAAGAAAACCGTGCAACTAAAGCAACATGTAATCTATACATTTAAAAAAAACACATTCGTAACGTAAACCGTAAGCTCAGTTTTGTTTTTGTCATTAAATTGACTTTTTTTTAACAAAACGATGCACAACTTGAGTGAAAGTATTTGTTATATCGAAATTTATGATTATCAAAACATACCTAAAATTATACAATTTAGTGGGAGTCTTAATTTTTGAACCTCATTCAATTTAGTATGACATTTATTAAGATACTTAAACAAGTTTAATCCGAACAATTATGAAGTTTAATTCAATTATGAATTAAATTAGAAAAAATATTGTTTTTCATTTGATTCAAATAATTAAACGTTACATCACGTAAATTATTTGACAAAGAAGAATATATAGATAGTTAAACTATTAAGTATTAACAGTTAGTATTTTTTATTACAAAGCAAATATGAATTATTTTCTCTTATTAAAATTTAAAAGTTTTTGTTGATTAATTCGTAAAACAAGCCAAAAAATAAAATGTCTACAAAAAACAACAAACCATTTATTTTTGTGATCCAAGTACAAATATGATTTACGGTTATGGACAAAGAATATAGGTGAAGAGGAATATAAAATGAAGAACTTTAACAAAAAATGTCACAAAGATATGTCAAAAATCTTCAAGGTCACGCTCATTCACTACTATATCTAGTGCGAAAATTAAAAATTCAACAACTTTGTTCAAATTTAATCTAAAAAAATTTTAAATAAAACCTTCATCTGCGATTTCTCTTTGAACAAAAACAAACAACGTAATACCTTGCTGAAAATCCAAAATATTAATTTGAAATAACACGATTATAATTTGAAATTCAATTAAAATGCAAATAAACAATTGTCATGCTTCAACAAGGTTGTCAAATACCACTATAAAAAGTCGAAAAGATAGTAATTAGTATTACTATCGTGAAATTGTATTATAAACTTATGGTAAATAATGAAAACATATTTATTTTATTATTTATTAACATGGACAGACAATTTTCATGGAAAACAAAGAATGTCGTGAGCAGTTGAAATTATTTAAAGTTTTTTCAATTTTAATTAAATTTCAGTAATAAATTAGTTTTAAATTATTGTTATTTTAAATAAGATATCCATAATTACTTAGCAGTCTTTTCTCGTTGAAACTGTAACATAAACAAAAGATGATTTTTCAAAAATACAGCAAAAAATATAAAAAATCGAAAGAGTTAATAAAACGACGAACCTTAATTTTTTGCCCCAAAAAATGTATTCTAAGAGATCAATCATTTTTTAAACTGACAGATGACAGTGTTGACAATGACAGTGTTAGGTGTTAACTTAATTAGATTAAAACATTGGACTATCAGGAAGATTCATTTATTCCACATCTTTTAAATGTTTAAAATTCTAAATTCGTTAACTTTACTTCAATAAAAATTTGCAAAGGAAATATTATAAAAAAAACATTTTAAAATTTTTAATTCATTAAACATTAACTTTTAATGTAGTAAAATAAAATAAAATAATAAAAACGATTATATTTATTGTCGATCAGGGCTTTGGTATGTATTTTTACAACTTTATTAAATATGGAAAAACATAATATGGACATAAATACAATTAACGTTTTTCTTGTTGTTCAAAAACTATATAAACGTTGACGATCGTAGATTATCAAAGCTCTGCAATTTTTTTTTAATTACATGAGACTTTCGAACAGTTAAATTATAATTATATTGTGGTCAATTATCTTACTGATTTCAAACAATTCCTATATAAATGAACAATAAAATACATACTTATAACGATTGTCATAGATTAATTTATCTCCATATTTAAAATTTATTTAGCACTTATCACAAGACTAAGATGTAAGATAAATTCAACAGAGAAATTTTTAAAATAATTAACAATATTTTAAATCGACAGAGGTACATCGATTTAACAAAGTAAAAAATTGCATATAAAATTGAAGAAATTGCCCTTAAATTAACAAAAATAAGAAAATGCTGCATTCGAAAGCTACTTTTGATTTTGAATTTTAAATCAATATATAAAATACTTGAATTGAATACATTTTTGTTGACTTTAATAATCATATCAAAAGTACTGCAGTTAATTCTACAAAAGAGTAGTATGCTTGATATTCTAGACGTTTATAACAACAGCATTGACTGTCGAAATAACATTAGCTTAATCATTTGATAGTTAAAGTTTTGTGCATTTGTGTTAAAAGTAGCGATGCAATCGATTTAACTAAATAAAACGTCGGAGCCAAAACAATGTCATTTTATTCGAATTTACCTGCAATTTTGTCGGATCTACCATGATTATTTTTTTGGGTGTATTCATAATTTAATATTACTATATTTTAAGTATTAATATTTTTTGCATCGAATATTGCTTCGGTCTAAAACATGTCAAAATCTTATCCTCCCTCTTATGACATTTCACGACGTCTGAGGTTGTACCTCATAACAGACTTCTACATAAAAGCCTTAACATAGACCGAAGTCTTAATATCTCAGAACCTTCAGATTTCAGCATATTTTACAATATAAACAGTGAGTATAACCTTGGAAAAATATTACGACGCTGATGCAAAGGCTAACTTCAACACAGCTCTGGAAACAAAATATTATGGATATATAGTTAGCGAATATCTATCAAATGCTTTAATTAATGGCTAGTCTATGTGTTTAATTTTCCTTAGTTCTAATAATAAAAGCATTAAAGAAAGATGTAGTATCCCAACAGACATAAATTCTGTCGTACGAATAGAAAAGTAAAACAAAATTTTTACCGAAAGGGGAAGTTGGAAAGCAGAACTGTTGTGAACTGTACTAAATGCTTATGTATTTCACTCCCACCATTTTGTTGAATATCTCTCAAAAATTAATCAGCGCCTTGCAATACATATTTGCATCTTTTAAAGTGTCATCAATATTCATTCACGAACGAATGTTATAAAACGATTATTAAACCGAATATTAAAAACATAGTGAAGAAACCACCTTTGCCCAAAATACCCCAAAAGCTAATGAAAATTTTCTCAAATTGATTGAAACTTTTTACCAACGATTCATGAAAATTGAACAGGAGGGATAAACACTTCAAAAAAAATATTTAGATCATTTTTCTACGACATTTTTAATAATAAAAACAATTGACTGAAATAATCAATATATGTACATCAATATCTTGCTTCAATATTTTTTTTGCTAGAAATCTTTTTATTATTATTAAAAATGATGTAGAAAGATTTGCTGAAAGAAAACACTCAAAAAAAAAATCATGAAAATTCTATAAAAGCTGTTTATAAAATTTTGTCACCAAATTATTTATGAAATCTATAAATTTTAAACAAATAATACGAAATATTTATAACATCTGTTTATCGTTTGATAAGCCGTTAATGTATCCTATTGTTACGTTTTTCCAAGCTTCCTTCGAATTGGCCTAACTCACAATTCGATAAACGCAATCCCCAATCTCTTCCTGAGTTCGATCACTGATTAGTAAGCACAAACACCAGGTTTTATTAAGTCTTCAACTCCTTGATTGTTCCACAACAACAGGAAAACAATACAGCAAACAATATTCCGAACTAGAATATTCTTCCAACAGCTTCGAAACTACAACGGTTTATTGTAGAAATTTCCAGTTCACAACGTTCAAAATAATACACAAAATATTTCTACTCAATAAAACTTATAACTTTATTACACTTATAACTTTACACAAAAACTAATTTTAAATATCACTTTTATAATTTTAACTTCACTGTCACACGTTTTAAATAAAACTAATTTTACATTTAATTTCACTTTACTGTCGCAGGTCTAAAATAAAACTAATTAAAAACTACAAAAGGTATTTTTCTTATATACCTTCTGCAATACTTCTAGATAATTCGACATCACTTTCCAGAAACCTTGAGAAAACATTAGAATACTCGATTATTTTACGTTATGTTGATTTGATTCATAAAATCGTTTATGTTGACCCTATTTCTAAGAAGAGACAACAACAACAATATTCATTTCATTAACTTGTTTGTTGATTTTATTTTCCTGGAAGTGACAGTAATCGTTTAGATCTTTCTGTAATCGTCTAGATTTTTCTGCACTCGTAACATTACCCTCCACTTAAGCCTGTTCGTCCCGAACAGGATCTAGCTCTCTCCTCCAATTATTGAATCCAAAAACATTTTTTTTTCTTTTCCTATTTCCCAGGCTGTTAAGAATTACTTCCGGTTCCTTTCTAAGTACTGGGCCATTACTTTGTTTTATGTCAGCCCACCGTGATGAGTAGGGATTCTCGTTATTTCGAAAGTGCTTCTTATCATTTCCCTTTGGGAGTTTCACAATGCCATGTCTCCGAACCACTCTCATTTTCAGCTGCGATTCATCCCCGTTTGCAGCTATTTGACCCACCTCTTTTACATCGCTCACTTCGTTATGGGCTTGGACCTGCTTCCTTTTTAACTTTCGGCGTTTGTTTAATCGTCTGCGTCGGTTGACGTTTCTCTCCCTCATCTGTTTGGATGGTGCTGGATTTTCCTCTGCACTGCGTAGTTCCTCATCGCTACCAATAACTGTTGGCTCTGCCTCATTCACAAGTAGTGGCATCTCAACATTATTAACCTTTAGGATTCCACATCCAAAATCGAAGACTAATCCCTTCGCCTTCATGAAGTCCATCCCCAAAATGACTTCATCCATAATGTCAGCCACTAGCACCTCTTGTTGATAGCAGTTATTTCCCAATTTTATTTCAGCGATTCTTTTACCTTCTATTTCAGCGCATTCTCCAGTTACTGTTTGGAGTTTCAATCCATCTGATGGTTCCAAAACACCGTCAATTAAACCTTTGCGAACGAATGTTCGAGCTGAACCTGTATGCAGTGTCATGAAGCAGCCTTTACCTTCAAGTTGTCCATTGATACCCAAGCTTTCACCATTTACCGCAATTCTTGAAATTGGAATGTAGGCTGCATTCTCCTCACTTTTTGGCTTTATAGTTGCACCTCCAACAGGCTTCCGTTGAATAGGAGACGAAGATCTTTCACGCTTCCTGTTCCAGCAGTCCTGTGAGATATGGCCCGATTTCCTACATATCCAGCACAGGAGTTTTCTACTGCTGTTCCTGAACCTTAAGTGCTCCATTTCTTCGGCTCCTCTGTTCTTCACAGAAGACGACAATCTGTCTGCTTCCCCGTTTGTCTTGCACTCCCGTGCCATGTGACCCTCTTCATCACATACCCAGCATCTGATGTCGCTTCTATCTCTGTGTGCCAAAACTTCCCCTTTGATGTTCCCCTCTACATTCCTTTTTCTGCATCCACCAGATGGCATACACATCCTCTGTACCATCTCATATTGCATTGCGTATGCGACAGTTTCATGGAAAGTCGCCTTAGGTGTAGTCATTACTTTGATCTTGGTTTCTGGATCTCGGATACCATCAATGAAGGCCTCGATCTTCATTTTCTCCATAAAATATGGTGGAGTGTTCGAGTGTGCCAAATGTACAAGCCGTTCCACTGCCGAAGAATAGTCCTGAAGGCTTTCTCCATTCCGTTGCAAGCGACCTTTTAACTCGATTCTGTATAATTCCTTTTTATGGTCGCTACCATATTTACGTTCCAATGCATTCATCACCTCTGCATAAATTTTCCGATTATTTTCCGGCACTGCCTGTAATGCTTCAGCTGCTTCACCTTTAAGCGCAACTATCAATGCAGCAAGACGATTTTCAGCGTTCCAAACATTTTGATCAGCTGCGGTCTCGAACTGGAACTTGAAGATGCCGAAAGATGTGGTACCGTCATACGATGGTGGCTTTAGTTTAATATTTGCTATTTGTTGTACCACATGTGAAGTGACTTTATTCGTTTCAACATCTTGCAACCGTTTCTCGAAATCATCTACTTTTGCAAGTACCTTTTTGTTTTCATCAAGTACTTTCTGCTCTAGCTCTTTCACCTCTTGATGAACTCTGCCTACTTCCTCCCGTAACGTAGTAGATATTTCGAGAAGTTTCTCGTCCATTATTTGCTTGACGTTCAAACTGATCTCTTCCTTGGTTGTAGCCATGTTATTGTTGACTATTTCCAGCTGTTGATTGATGTTACTACTGATTTCTTCCTTGGTAGAAGCCATTTGTTGATTGATGTTGCAGCTGATCTCTTCCTTATTTGCAGCCATATTATTGTTGACTTTCTCCAACTGTTGATTCATGTTGAAACTGATTTCTTCCTTATTTGCAGCCATTTGTTGACTGATGGTCAAACTCATTTGTTGCATCATAGCCATTAACTGTGTAAAATCACAATTTCCAGATGGCAATGAAGTTGTTGTTTCCGCAACAAAACTTTTCTCCTCATCAGCTGCCACTAGATCATTATTTGTACTAATCACTCCAAACTGGTAACTTTCCACGTCCATTCCATTGGCTTCCATACCTTGTCGAAGCCGTAGCATTAATTCAGTTTTGTTTCCACTTGTTGACAATCCGCGTTGTTCTAGTTCTTTCTTTAACTCTAGAACCTTCAAATCACTTAATAAAACCATTATTAACAGCTAACTAATCCGCCGATGTCACCAATGTTACGTTTTTCCAAGCTTCCTTCGAATTGGCCTAACTCACAATTCGATAAACGCAATCCCCAATCTCTTCCTGAGTTCGATCACTGATTAGTAAGCACAAACATCAGGTTTTATTAAGTCTTCAACTCCTTGATTGTTCCACAACAACAGGAAAACAATACAGCAAACAATATTCCTAACTAGAATATTCTTCCAACAGCTTCGAAACTACAACGGTTTATTGTAGAAATTTCCAGTTCACAACGTTCAAAATAATACACAAAATATTTCTACTCAATAAAACTTATAACTTTATTACACTTATAACTTTACACAAAAACTAATTTTAAATATCACTTTTATAATTTTAACTTCACTGTCACACGTTTTAAATAAAACTAATTTTACATTTAATTTCACTTTACTGTCGCAGGTCTAAAATAAAACTAATTAAAAACTACAAAAGGTATTTTTCTTATATTCCTTCTGCAATACTTCTAGATAATTCGACATCACTTTCCAGAAACCTTGAGAAAACATTAGAATACTCGATTATTTTACGTTATGTTGATTTGATTCATAAAATCGTTTATGTTGACCCTATTTCTAAGAAGAGACAACAACAACAATATTCATTTCATTAACTTGTTTGTTGATTTTATTTTCCTGGAAGTGACAGTAATCGTTTAGATCTTTCTGTAATCGTCTAGATTTTTCTGCACTCGTAACACTATAAACCAGCGTTTATACAAGAATAATCGTATATTTTTTGTAAGTTAATGAATTTAATAAAAGTATTTTTGAAAGTATGAACAGAATTATAAAATGTTTAAACAAAATTTATAAATAAATTCGTGAATATTATAAATATGGAGTTATTAATTGATAACTTTGTCCAATACTTTATAATCTCCTATTTATAATATTAATAAATGGCGTTTATTAGCGACAACTCATTAACAAATTCGTAGATTTAATGTAATTCTTAATACATATTATAACTATTTTTCAGTGAACTATTTAAATACTAATCTAAAGTATGAATTTAATATAGTAAAATAGTTTTTCTCCTAAACAAATTTACTTTTTAGTTTTTGTTATGATAATCGAATTTTATTTTTTTATTTTTTATTTTATTCTTTTAAATCATTTAATAGTTTAGCATCAATTTATTGTAATATTCTTTCTGGAGTTAAGTTTTTTAGCTAACTTTAAATAAGGAGGTTTTATATTTAAAGAATACGAATTTTAGTTCTGGCAATTGTTAGTAATGCGAATAATAGTCCATTAAAATCAATCTTTTTGTTTCAAAAAATTGAAATCAATCTTTAATAGGATATTATAGATTTCAGTAACTTGATGATTAGATTCGGAATTTTAACTACTCAAACACAAGTTTCATAAAAGTGTGTAAATAATTTCGTTTATTCTCTTCCATTTAATTATATCAGCTTTATTTGTATGTTTTATCGATAATAATAGTATGTATTATTGTATTGTTTTCTAACCTATAGCCTAATGAACTTAACCTATTGCCTAATGAAAATTTTATTCAATTGGTATGATTCCAATTGGTCAAATTGTTTTGATTTCATTAAAATTATTTTCAAATTATAATCACAATTGCTTTGATAAGTTTTGTTCAAAAATCAAATTTTAAGTTTAAATAATAAATTCTCTTATTTCGTTTAGTTGAACTTGGTTGATTGTATGAGAAGGGCGTTTTTTATCATCAGGGTTTTTTTATTAAGAAATTTGATTTATCAATTAAAACAGTAAAGATTTATTGTTTTAATTGAAGAAAATGTTTTTATTTTTTATAATACACAATTCTTTTTTATAATAAAATCTTTGTCAGAGAATAAAGTATTGTAATCGATTCGTGAATAATGAATTTTATTCTCTCGCAAATTAAAATTCTCGCTCGTGCCTCGCTCAAATTTTAAACTTTTGCTTGAGAATAAACTACTTCATTATTCACTCATTGATTAAACTACTATTACTAATTTGAAATTCATATATATGAAATAAAATAAAATTACTGCAATTGCATTGAAATACAGTGTACTTCCATACAAAGTTTTTTTGTCATAAGATAAATTAAATTAAAAGATATAAAGGGGCTGAAATCTCAAGCTCTGAGATATCAAGACTTCGGTCTGGGTTAAGGATTTTGATATAGTTTTCGGCAAAAAACTTTTATGAGGACATGGTTTTTAGTTTTGGGCAGCGATGTATATCAAACATAACTCTTTGTTAAAGTACAAGTATTTTTTTATCTCTGTTTAGAAATTTATTACAAAACTAACACGAAACATCAATACGATGCCGCAAAATTATAACAGATCATAAATTAACATAATTCAGTGAAAAGATGATACACTCAGCAAACTACGCAAAAGCCTCTCCATTTAGCGTTTTGAAAAAATATTACAAAATCACAAATTCATATATTTCTTTCAAAATTCCAAAAATTTTATAAAAATTAAATAAAATCAACTTTTTTCAAAATTCCAAAAATATTCCAAAAATTAGAATAAAATCAAATATTTAAACTTTTCTAAATTCCAATAATATTGCAAAAATTCAAACTTTTCCAAAATTCTAAAAATATTGCAAAAATCATTACAAAATCAAAAATTGAAACATTTTTCAAAATTCCATAAATTATAATAAAATCAAAAATTTAAAATTTTTCTAAATTCTAAAAATATTCCAAAAATTCTTACAAAATCAAAAATTAAAAGTTTTTCCAAAATTCTAATAATAATAATAATAATAAATTCTATTATTGCAAAAATTATTACAAAATCAAAAATACAAACTTTTTTCAAAATTCCAAAAATATTTCAAAAACTATAACAAATTCAAAAATTTCCATGTCCAATTTCATTTTCAATTACATTTACGTCATAAAAACAGCTACATTTTTTTTCCAAAAAATTGGCTAAAAAAATAAATGAAATCATTTTTTGACACACTTGACAACATTTTTTTGACAAACTTATAATGCCATAATTCTTTATAATAATAATAAAATTTCATGGCATACAAATTATTAATTTAATTTTTTTTCCAAAAAATTGGGTAAAAAATAAATAAAAATCTTTCTTTTGACACACTTGACAACATTTTTTGACAAACTTATAATACCATAATTCTCAATAATAATAATAAAATTTCATTTCAAAGAAACAATTTTATTTTTTTCCAAAAAACTGGGTAAAAAACTAAATAAAAATCTTTTGACACACTGACAACAACTTTTTGACAAACTTATATGCCATAATTCTCAATAATAATAATAAAATTTCATTTCAAACAAATAATTAATTTAATTTTTTTTTTTTTTTTCAAAAAATTGGGTAAAAAAATAAATAAAAATCTTTCTTTTGACACACTTGACAACATTTTTTTGACAAACTGATAATGCCATAATTCTCAATAATAATAATAAAATTTAATTTCAAACAAATAGTTAATTTAATTTTTTTCCAAAAAATTGGGTAAAAAAATAAATAAAAATCTTTCTTTTGACACACTTGACAACATTTTTTTGACAAACTTATAATGCCATAATTCTCAATAATAATAATAAAAATTCATTTCAAACAAATAATAAATTTTATTTTTTTTCAAAAAATTGGGTAGAAAAATAAATAAAAATCTTTCTTTTGACACACTTGACAACATTTTTTTGACAAACTTATAATGCGATAATCTAGTTTTTGATCTCACATACCACCACATACCCTACCATCAAGATTTCTCCAAATTCAATGTTCCTACTCGTAATCACTTAAAATGAACGTTTTTTAAGCCAAAAATATGAATATTTGCTGTTTTTGACACACTTAATGATTTTTTGACACACTTCCGGTACAGTTATCGAGCACAGCGTCCCTTTGGACCTGTCCCTTGAATATACCTATTTTTAGAAAAAAAATTTTGAAATCCCTCCAGCGGTTTTCCCTGCAGCGTAGGTACTGACGGCCGGCCGGCAGACGACATACATTTTTTTTTTTTGCTTTTTTAGAATCAGTAGGTCCGAAAACGTCGAGAAATGCCAAAAAAAGTGCGGGTAAGAATTTCACTTTTGGCTCATGAATGTAATTAATACTTAGGTCTTTCAGACCAAAGTAATTGTTATTATTAAAAAAAACTTCATGTTTTTTGACAAAATTTTTTAATTGCCTCGACGATTTTGGACCATTTTGGTTTTAAATAAAAAATTTAAAGACTATTATTATTAAAAATTACTATTTTGGTTATTAAAAATTAAATGTTTGGAAAAACTTTAAATATGTGAATGGTTTGACCAACGAATATAAAAATTACCACCAGTTTGTTCAACATAAATACTTTTATAATCCGCGTGAAAGTTTTTAATTTTATATCAATTACAGTTTATGAATTCGACTAGAACCAATTTCACGACTACTGCAGCCAAATTCTGTAGCTGTGAAGTGGTGAAGTGTTAAACATTTCTTCATTTCGATTTTATCATTTTACCATTTTTGCGATTCTATATGCGATTTAAGTGTTAAAAAATCTAATAACATGCGCCGAACTGTCAAACGTCAAAAATACATAAAATTAAATGTTTATTTTAACTTTTAACACAATTTAAACGTAAATTTTTACAAAATTAAATATATATAAATATTTTAGAAATTAAATTTGAAAAATTAATCTGTATTTAATTTAGAAATGCAATTTTAAAAAATCAAATCGCATTGACGTTATGGTGTTTTTGACATAATGTCAATAACAACAAAAGAAACGATTTCATGTTATTGCCAAATAAAAATTCAGTGTTATCTTAAGGCCTCGTTCACACGGACGTTTTTTTTTCAGCTGGCGGAAAAAAAACGTCCACTGATTTAAAACGCTGAAAATTTTAGGTGTTCACACGGACGAATAAAAATAACTTTCGTTTTGTTTTCATTTGAATCGCACGTTTTCATATGTATTTAAATTTGTTGTGTAAACCCGTTAAAGTTAATTATTAAATAGAGAAAATGGGATGGTTGACGAATGGTTATAAAGTAATAAATGGAGAATTTTAAAAAAAAGCATTAGATGTCACTCCAGTAAATGCAATTTCCATTTTGAAAGCAAGTTTTGAAAGCATAATTTTGTAAGAATTGGGGACGGCTATAGTTTTGAAGACACATTTAATGAAAGCCCGTTGCAAAATATACAAAATATTGGGAAAAGAAGTAATCAAAGAGGAATTGCAACCATGGATTATTTTGCACACTATTTCTCATCAACTCAAGGTTCTGTTCCATGGCAAAACAACGCCTTCAAGCGACAAAATTAATATTAATATTAATTAATTATTAATTAATTATTAATATTAATTAATTGATATTAAAAACTCTGCCACTTTATTTACAAAAATAAATAATCATAAAAATATAATTATATTTTGATTGTTTATCCACAATATTGTCCTAATTGGGAGTCAGATTTTTTTAAATTTTGAACCGTAAGTTATCTTTAATAATTTTATTTGAATAATTATTATCTTTTTTATAATAAAAACATTCGTATGGCAGAACTTCTAAAATTAGTTTTTCAATATCAAAGAATTGATTCATCATTTTGTTATATCCAAGCATAAAAACAAAAAAAATTAAAAATTTTAAGCGGATTTTATTCGTTCGTCTGAACAGAGACATGCTTTTTCATATGTCGTATAATTTACGACGACGGAGAAAATAAAACATGAGCGATTTTTTTTGCGATTTTTTCAGCGCGGAAAAAAACGTTGCGTGTGAACAGCAATGATGATTTGCATATGTTTCATTCCGAGCGGAAATAAACGTTCAACTTAGCTGAAAAAAAAACGTCCGTGTGAACAAGACCTAGTTTTAAAACTTCACTCACTTAGATATTTTTGCGGTGAAGTGATTAAAAACTTATCACTTCACCGCTTCACAGTTACAGAATTTGGCTGCTGTTCAGAATCCTTATTACAAATTTTTTATCGATCTGGTTTAGTCGACTAGTTTTCAGTACCCATACCACCATTCTACAAGTTGACTCCTAAAAATATTAGCTTATGACTCTAAAACACAACATAAGTGTAGTATTTTGGATAGATCTTATGTTATACTTTTCAATGGCGAATAATTTTTGCTAAAAATTTGTGAAAGAAAATTCAAATACAATAATTCTGGTGTTGTAAAAGTCTTTTGATACGCAAAACATATTCCGTCCTCCAGATTATTCTCGCGACAGCAACTTAAATTAAGTTGATGAAAAATTATATACAATTTTAACATATTTCACAAAATTCTCTTGCTTTCTTTGCACTTAAATATGAATATTTTATTTTAATTTTATTTGCGTTAAGTTGAATAACCTAAAAAATTCTTATGTGTCATATCAAACATTGGGGGCAAAAATAAAATATTATACATAACATTGTGTAGGATGACATTTGCTTAACAATAATGTGACGAAAAAAACCTACAAAGTTTTAAAAAGTTAAAATAACATAAAACTATTTTGCAATAATAATTTCCAACTTAAGTTATCTTATATGTACTAACTTCAAAATTAGTACAAGGTAAAGTAATGGTCATCGACAATTTTTTTTGATTTGTTTGTTTAATTAATTTAAATTTTTAAACAAGGCCGAGTGAATCTTAAATAACTTTAGAGGACGTTTACATACATCAAAAAGCTTTCTCGCAAATTCTGTTCACACACAAAAGAATATATGAAACAAGTCTTGTCCTTTCGATCTATATTGATCAGAAAACTTTTAGGCATAAAACGGATTCATTCAATCCGACATGAATTTATTAAACGAAGCTTTAGTGCAAGTTATATTTGCAGTTGTTTTTCAATAATTATTATTTAGTTAAGGCTACAACATCTGTATTACTCCCCGTAGGGAAACAAAACTAAAACCAAATAATTATAACTATTTTCAAATAATTCATTTAAATCGCTGGATCAAAACTACCATAACAAAGTGAATATTTAACAAGAAAAATGCAAACAAATATAGTTAGTCATCTAGTAGTTGTATAGAAATAAAAATTCATTGCACATCATTTAATATTTTGTTATCCCACGCGTGTATATATAGTGATAGACTTGTAATAAATACTTAATTAAAAGTCAAATTCGCAGAATGAATATAATAATTTGTAAATATAAATACTCTGGTTCGTCGATGGGCACAATCAAGAAATCAAGCAAATTGTTAAAAAATTAACAGAATATTCATATTTTATTTACACCATAATATTAACAGCATAACCTAATATTATTCAAACGAAAATGAGCCAGCAATATATCTTTAGTGGACAAAATTATCTACTTGACTCCTAATGAATTAACAAAATTAACATTTGATACTATCAAATAACGTAACGATTATCCACTTGTTACAAAATCTACATTTTTAATAAAAATTTTTATTCAACCAAAATCTAATTTTTTGTGTTAATATGTATTTTAAGTTATTATTATTTATTCATAATCTTAAGCTTTATGTTTTATAAAAATTATACATTTTACAGGTTTTGCTTTTTATAAGATTTCATTTATTTTTAGACTTTTGAGAAATGCAGATAAATCAGCAGAAATTACCTACCTCCTTTCTTATAATTAGGCCTTGACGTTAAAAGTTTTCTAAAGAAAATTTTAGAAAATTAATACACAGTAAGAGTTTGTTTTTGGTAAATAAATCCAAATTATTTGTTGTTTGACATTATTGTATAATAATAATTATTGACTTAAAGATCAATTTTTTTATTGATTATAATTATTCTACGCATTAAGAAACCCTTTAAAAAATATTGCGACGCTGATGCATAGGCTGACTTCACCACATCTCTGGAAACATAGTGTTCTGGATATATAATGAGCTAATATCCATAAAATACTTTAATTAAAAGCTAACCAATATTATGGACTTCGTAGTTCTATTTTGTCAGTGATAGGATTTTTTGTTTAGTTATCCATTCTTTAACCAAAAATATAAAAAAACAAAAAAAGAAGAATTACGTCCATCAACATCTATGAACGTATGTTGTTGTGGGACCTTGGTCTTAAAAGGTTTTTATGTGTTATTGTGACACATATTGTAATTCCTACTACACAAAACATTTTATAAAAAAAAAATAAAAATATTAAAGCAAGCAGTAGTATCCCAACAAACATAAATTCTGTTGTACGAGAACAAGTAAAAAAAAATTTTATCGGAAGTGACAAACCGGAAGTTAGGATGCAGAACTGTTGTAAACCGTAATAAATGTGTATGTACCAAATTTCATCCAATTCGATTATCAGGTACAGAAGTTATTGAGCTTCCAAAATAACAGGTGCTTGGCGGACCCCCTACCACTTTGTTCACTATCGCTAAAAAACTAATCAGTTCCTTGCCATACATATTTACATCTATTTGCAAAGTGTAATCAAAATTACATAACGAACGAATGTTGTATGCTTCCAACAAACATTGAAACAATAAACCTGTGTTTGGGGGGACCCCACCACTTATCCCAATATTGTCCAAAAACAAATCAATTCTTTGTCATTAAGGTCTCCATCTTTTTTCAAAGTGCCATTAAAATTGATTAATGAATGAAATCTGTATGCTCCCAACAAACTTTAAAAACAAAGTGTGAAAAGTCAGCAGTTGTATGGTAGACCCCCCCGCCACTTTGATCAATGTGTCCCAAAAGATGATAATTATCTTCTTACACTAATTGAAACCTTTTCCATAAGTTTTATTATAATCACTTCATTATTGTAGGCTGTAGTGTGCATAAAGATACTGAAAAAACTGCCAACAATTAAAAAAAAAATTTTTTTACCGGAAGTAAAAAACCGGAAGTTGGGATGCAGAACTTTTGTAAATCATACTAAATCCTTATGTACCAAGTTTCATCCAATTTGATTATCAGGTGCAGATGTTATTGAGCTTTAAAAAAAACAGGTGTATGGGACACCCCCCACCACTTTGTTCACTATCGCTCAAAAACTAATCAGTTCTTTGCCATACATGTTTGCATTTGTTTCCAAAGTGTCATCAAAATTGGTTCACGAACGAATACCGTGTGCTCCCAACAAACATTGAAAAAAGTGTGACACATTAAACAGGTGTTCGGGAGGACCCCTACCACTTATTCCAATATTATCCAAAAACTAATCAGTTCTTTGTTACTTAAGTCTCCATCTTTTTCCAAAGTGTCATTAAAATAAATTAATGAATGAAGTCTGTTAATGTTCCGTTTTTACTAACCCAAAATTTTCAGCTATTGATTTGTTTTTTGGGTTTGCCAACAATTTGCTGCCCCAATAGCGGCAAATTCAAACCTTACGTTAATTTTGAGACACCCGTTATTTTAGAACGAGCGAATTTGTGTGTGATTTTGTATGGTATGATTGTTTTTTTCAGATAAATAAATACATTTTTTTTAAAACAGTACAAATTGGATACAAGATATTTTTTTCAATTTGACTGTTTAATTAAACATTCTCTTTTCTTTTTAAAAATTTGTTGAAGGAAAGATCAGGACACATGTGTGTCCCGATCTGCTAACCCTTTCTATTATTTAAAGTTGTATTTTGACTTAGCACCGGAATAGAGTTGAATTACCGACCAATATACTTACGTTACCATTAGGGTAAAATACAATAAAACTAAATCTTAAACATCTTTTCGGCTTTTTCAGAACGTATAATTGTATGACATACTGTAAACCAAAGTTTTAAACATAAAAAACAACTAAACAAATAAAATAAAGATACCCCGCCACTATTTAATTTGTTTACTTTGTTTTGTACAACCTAAGATTATTTGTAAAAAAACAACAAACGAACAACGAAAGCAAAAACTATTTACTTTTCGTCTAGTCTACCTTGGTTTCTTCGAAAAACCAGTTGATTTAAATAAAAATTTCGGTTTAGTTAGTTCTGTTGTGGATTGACGGTCTTTTATGTTTTATCGATAATGAAAATTGAGTGTGATTTGTGAGTTATTTTGATTTGAAAGTTAATGAAGTAAAAAAAATACAAAATTGGATATCAGTGTTGACCAGTAAACAAAACAAAATTATATTATATATGTAAAACTATATAATTATTGTGTAAAAAATATATCAAACTGCTACTATAAATACCTGTGGATAACTACAATATTGTTTTTGGGATTTATGTTTCAAAATCAGGTAGAGATATTTTTTAAGTGTTTTAAATACATCCTTTTGTCTGGAGAGTAAATAGGCATTTAAAGAATGTTTAACTTAACTTAGGATCGACAATTGTTTTTGAAAAATGAAGGCTGAATAACTAAAACTTTTTAAAAGTCACAAACAAAATAAAATACTGGTAATGATTATCACAATTATCTACATAAAATATATGTATCAAAAACTTTCGCAGATGTAGATCTTTTCCAACACTTGAGTATATAAGGTACCGGATGCGTATGTATATTAGGAAGATACTAACTAGAGAAAGCAACTAATGTGCATTGCAAGCCCTATATTGATGATACCCGATACCCACGTTTAAAGGACAAAAATATTGAAATATAATAATATATAATTTGCAAAGCATGTTTAACTCTTAGTGGAAAGAGGTCGGTACACATGTTCCATGAACAAAAACATCCGCATTTTATTTTATTGGTAGGGATGATATTGGATTAAATATTTATCAACATTAACGCCTGTAAAAGGTTATTAACGCATAAAACTGTAGTTATTTAATAATTTTTATAAATTATAAAATTCGAAATTTTTTTCCAATTGACATAACAAAATCATGATAAACAATTTACATATCAAATTTGTTTTGTTTTATCTTTCTGTTATATTTTTTATAATGCTTAAAAATTTAGAATAAATGTTAATAACCAAGCTGTGGTATATAACACAACAAACAAGCGGTTCGATTATTATTCAAACTATTAAACAATTGATATCAACTAAAAAGAAAAATGTATAACAGAAAATGAAAGTTGAAAAATATGTTACATATTTAAAAATTATTCTATGCAAAGAAGAAAAAACATCATTGTGAACTATTAATAACTGATACAATTTTCAAATAATAAGAACTTTTTAAGAAAATATTTTAAATAAAATGCTAAAAAAGTCGGACAAGTGCGAATAAAATTTGCTCGTCGAGGGTTCCGTGAATGAAAGTGAACAAAATATCAAAAAAGATTGGTATAAAGTAGTGTTTTAAATTTTTTATATCGCCGGTCTATAGACACCGTGCCGTTGTTTTAGTTTTTTGCAGCGATGTACACTAAATATAAAACTCTCTAAAAGTACAAGTATTTTATATCTGTTTAGAAGTTTATTACAAAACTAACACGAACATTATAACGGATAATTTACATAATTTAGTGAAAAGATGATACACTCATCAAACTACTCCAAACCAATCACTCCATTTAGAGTTCAGTAATTTCAACTTTTCAAAAACAAATAACCTATATTATCTACTAATACAAAAGAGTTTCTATTAGTAGATAAAACATATCCGAAAACTTTTCCGTTTATGTGAATGCTTTTTTTCAATAATTACAACTGACACAAGCTGATATTTTCCAAACCAACTGCTTCTATTGGTCCAGAAATCCGTTTCTTCAAGTGTAAATGCTTCTTTTTGAAAATTACAACTTTTGTAAAAACGACATTTCATATGACATTACCTGATATTTTCCAACCCAACTGTACCTATTTGTCCAAAAACTGTCTTAGTAAACCTCTCCATTTGCTCCAAATGCTTATTTCCATTAATTAAAACTTCTGTGAAAAAAACGACATTTAATCAAAACGACCTGATATTGTCCAACTCAACTGTTCCTATTAGTCCAGTTTAGAAAACCTCTAAATGCTTTTCAATAATTATAACTTCTAAAAAACGACATTTAACATGAGCCGACTCGATATTTCCCAACCAACTGCTCCTATTAGACCACAAAACTTTTTACAAAACCCCTCCTATTAGTCTAAATTCGTGTTTTTGATAATTACTATTTCTGTGAACAGCAAACATTTAATATGAACCGACCTGATATTTTTCCAACCCTGCTATTCCAATTACTCCAGAAAACTTCTTAAAAAACTTCTCGATTTAGCGTAAATCTTTTTTTGTAAAGCTATTTATTTGTTTTGGAAAAACGACATTTGGTCTGTAATAAGCTAACATTTTCCAACTGTACCTATTAGTCATCAGTGAACGAAGGAGTGGATTCAATCAAAAAATCGCTCACACTACTTTTCGGTTTGTAGCGTAAATACTTCTGATCAATAATTACAACTTTTGTAAAAAAAAACATCTAGTCCCTGGGCCGGCGTCGATTTCATGTGATGAACACCACATATTTTATACTTCGTGAGGCGCCTGTCCTTGATGAGTCCGAAAGCTTCTGCCATTTTTCTCGATTCGGCCGCTTTCGTTCGGAAAGCTCCGAAAAATGCCGATTGCCCAGGATCTTGTAAATTTTTACCCGGGTTCACACAAAATGTTTCTCAAAAAAAAAATGAATCTGCAAAATCCTGATATTTTCCAACAGTTCCTGTTATTTAGAAATTATGGAACTTGGAGTCACACAAAAAATTACTCAAAAAATATCTCCTTAATCATTACGACCTTTGTTAAAAAACGACACTTAATCTGCAACAACTTGATATTTTCCAACTGTTCCTATCAGTTGGGAGTACCTGAAGCTGGAAAGAACCATATTTCATGTCCGATTTCATGTTCAATTACATTTTCATGTCATACAAATAATTAATTTTATTTGTCAAATGTTTCTAATCGAAAATGTTTCCCATTTTATGTTTGCCAAAAAATTCGGTAAAAAAATTTATGAAAATCATTCTTTTGTCACACATAACGATATTTTTAGACTCAATTGTAATACAATAATAAAGTTTTTGGTCTCAAATACTGAAGTCGACCATCAAGATTTCTCGACACATTCAATGTTACTACTCGCGCATTATCACTTTAAATGAACGTTTTTCGTTAAAGTTAAATTTGCTTGTTTTGACACACTCAACAATGTTCTTGACACACTCCAGCACAGTTATCGAACACATCCTATCGGCTCTTACCATTATGTAAACCTATTTTTAGAAACAATTTTTGAAATCGGTCCTGCAGTTTTCTAGTTTTCATCGGTTGTGACGGTCGGCCAGCCGGCAGACAGACAGACATTAGTTTTTGGTTTTTTAGAATCGTTAGGACCTAAATCGTCGAGAAATGCCAAGAAAAGTGGCGATAAGATTTTCACTTTTGGCTCTAGAAGAATCCTAGGTCTTTCAGACCGAAGTAATAAATTGCTGAACGCTATCGAAGCCGAACGGCGACGTTAACAAAAATCAATGCAGTTTGTATTTGGTCAACATATTCTTTTTTATGTTTTATATCCTTCCGTACCCAAAGAGACATTATTGATAAATAATATCCTAAGAATAGCAATTTAAAAAGTGTTAGTTAAAAACACGGCCGTTAGACAGGTAATTTCAAATATGTTCTTACTTCTTATAATATATACCTTTGCTGCGCAGTTTTCTTTTCAGAAAGTAAATAAAATCGTTTTTTACACTAAAATAAAATGAGGCAATAAATTAAATTCAATGGTTTAGTTAAACGGATATACTGTCTGAAAATCGTATTATGTTCATGGTTCGTTTAAATATTATTATCACTCAATAGAAACTAAAAACAGTATAAGATAATTAAATCTCATAATTACCAAAAGACGTGCGAAGTGTAAAAAAAAATTCTAATTGTTTGCTTTTGTACAAAACCAAATAGAAATTGGTTGATATCTACGTCGATTGCAAAATACATAAGCATTAAAAATGAGTCGGTCTAGCTAGACATCAAATATTTTACTTTATATGAAGGAGCATTTTTTGCGATTATATGCGGGCGTTCTTCAAAGTCAAATTTGATTTTAAATCCTAATTATAGAGTTTTGAGATTTAAGTTTACAGGATTCATCAATTGTGGCAAGTTAAGTATAAATTCAACCTAACGGAAATCATTTTTCTTTAATCCTCTTTTAGTTCATTTTTCTTAAAAAGCTTTTCAAATGTTGACTAGACATCGAAGCTATATTCTACAATATTTAAAGTCAGTAACGAAAGCATACAGCAAACATATCCAATCTCTGAAAATAACCTGCCTTTTAATGTAGTTAAGCTCATTATTGATTTTGAGTCATTGATTGACTGGATAGGTCATAAACTTGACATTTCCTTTGACAGCTCCAAATAAAATTTAATAGCTACTATTTTTAAGCTATTATTGCTATTTAATAGCTATTATTACTAAAGTTATAAGACGGTTTTGATTCTCAAATTTTATTTTGCTATTTTTGCGTTGATTTTTTGTCAACTTTGTCAAACTTTCAAATACAATTGATCTTTACAAGTGCTCATTGATACACATTTCACTCTCATTTTACCTTGTAGATTTTTTAAATATCGGTCGTTCTGAATAAAATTTTAGGAATTTTGATCTCGATAGTGCATTAAAAGTGAATAGAATGCCAAGGTAAAATGATCGGCTTCACTTTATTACAACACGATCTGTGAAGAACCTGTTAGTTAGGCGTTACCCGTTAGTTATTGAGTTACTAGTTGCATACCAATTTTGCATTCATCCGAGAAACAGAGAGTATCTAATTGAGAAAAATACAGCTAATTTTTCAAATCAATTACAACCTCATGTTAAACCAACGGGGTCGATCACAAATGTTAACAATAACGCTGACATTTCGTTGCCAGGCTATAAACCGTAGCTTTCGCGTCACTAAATTCAATTAGTTTGCCTTCATATGTGATTAAAGGTAAGAACGACTGAATTTTGAGCAGGATAACTGAACTTCAAAAGCTGTGTTACAAGGAACATTGTGTTGGCATGAAGTTTTGTTTAATGTTCAAAATATTTTTCAAAGTTCTGATTTATCTTCTCTTTTTTTATTTATATCAGCGAAATGTTGGAAATCAACGGCAACTTAAGAAATATTTGTGTACATGGTAGTTCACTGCAGAACTGATTCGCTCCACCTAGGGATTGCAATCACGGGATTAGCACTTTATGAAGCCCAGGATCCCGGGATTCATTAAACGCTAGTCAAGGGATTGAAATCCCTAGTGCCAGTCAAAAAATAGAATTGTCAAAATATTTGCTTATTGGGTATCACAATTCCCAATGACTTATCCTGGAACTCTATCATATAGTTGAAATCAAACCGTCATTCACCGTGGGTGGCACTGTTGCGGTTCTTGTTATTTTTCCAAATCTTCATGTAACCGGTATAAACAACCTTATGTGATAAAATTAAATTTTGTTAGAAGACTTGATAATATATAATTATATTAGCAAATAAATTTGATGATACAGCTTAATAACAAATAATAATTATTATCAAGTTTGTTAATAACCCAATCATCACAAAATTTTTAAAACAGGATAAATTGATAACCAAGGAAACAAAACAAATAACTTTCACATTTCATAAAAATCATAAATAAATATTATATAAATAAATTGAAAAATAATTTGTATTAAGAAAATACATATATCGCATTAATAAAATCTAAAATAAGAATAACATTTCTTTTGATTTCAAAACTGTGAAAGTAAACCAAAATAGTGTAGATTAGAAACGAAAAACAATTATTAATGACATAAGATCTTCTAATAGTGTTAGGTTGTAACAAAATTTTATGCTGTTGCCTTAACATGGTTGTTGGTTAATGATTTCAACTTAGTCTCAAATTATATGAATACCAATTCAGGTACCAAGTTCAAAATGTATTACTTCACTTCATAGCACTTTGCGATAATGGTGAGTTACGGATTTTAATAATAAACGAACGAAAGTCGTTCTGAACTGTAATATTTATTGTATTGAATTATTCATAATCTCTTTTGTTATGGTTTATATCATTCATTTGCGACTGATTAAAATCAAATTTTATTTGGTTGTCAGGAAAATTTCCCGGCAGATTGTTTTTTGCACGATATTATAATATTCTACAGTAATTTTATAAATATTATCAACTATAAATTAATTTTTGATACACAACAATAAAATAATCTGAAGATTATTATTTATATAAATTCCAATGCAAGTAACATTAAACTGTACAATAAAATAATAATAATTAAATTAAAAAACATCAAATAGTTTGAAATTTCAAAGCATAAAAAACGATATTTGGAAGATGGAAACATAACATAACAAAGGAAAATATTTTTGAAATAATCATGCAATTTTCTTTCATTGCATTGAAAGTTATAGGTTTTGAAATTAATCATCAAAAATAAAAATGCTCGTATATGGATGTTCTTCTTAAACGTAAGTTGTTCATTATACTTCTCAAAAATAGAAATTATAAATGTTTTGGAAGGAGGAAACAGAATTATGATTGGCATTTTTTGATAGCTTTTATCATTTCAAGTTGATTTACAACATTCCAAGCAACAAATTAGTTTCGTAGACGTTACATTTATATATACAACATTCGAATTTTATGAGCTAGAAAACTAGGATTCATAGAAATACTTCATAGATTACAAGAATGAAAAAATCGTAGCTGTCGAAATAACTATTATGTGATTGATCGTAAAATGGTTGGTGTATCCAATTAATAGAAATCCAAAAAAAGTATTTCAAACATGTTATTAAATCGATGAATTCAATCCTTACTTGAAAAATTTTGATTTTAAATTTTGTAGATTCGAATATTTGTGTGTGTTAAGTGGTCTAGTGGTTAGCACGCTGGACTTCGAACCTGGAGGACCCGAGTTCGACTTCAAGCAAAACATTAACAAAAATCAACACATTCTAACTAACCGATAGCCACCTAATATGGTTGATAAATGGGAAAAGCTATGGGCTTGATCACCCTTATAAAATTAATTAAAGTCTTCAAGTGAAACTCAACCATAAAAAAATTGAGTGAATTGATGAAATTAATAAAGGGGTTGGCAGCCTACGTTCCTATATGGAACACATACGGCACAAAAAAATCGAATGTTTAGGCCATGCTAATAAAGGTGCGCTCTTTATTTTTTACAACGTCTAGAGTGTACAGTCAGCACTGGACACCGGATTTATCAAATCTTGACATTTTTACATATCTTTAGATAGATTATTTAGTTTAACTTTTTTATATAAGAATAATAACTGGTATATTTATTTTAGAGTTAGAGTTCAATCAACTTATTTTTATTTAGTTAAACATCCAGGTGAACCAACATTAACATATACTAACGTGGTTCCGTTTAACTATAAATGTGATCAATAAAACGAAACTAAGCCCAGAATATAAAAATCAATAACAGGTTGAGTACGAATGATCATAACTCTTCAAATATTTAAACAAAAATTTTATGTTGACATTTAGATTTAATTATTTTTTAAGATTGGAAAAAGCAAATATTAGCAAATATATTTCAATGCCAACATCCAAAAATGTTAATTTAAATTTTTATGGTGGATGTGAAGTAAAACAAAAGGGATTTTTTATGATAAAAGTATAAATAACTCGAATAGATATCAAACTCGAGAAACAAGTTATATATAAACTACAAGTACACATATGACACTCTATCGAAAAGCTGAACGTGTGGTCTGCGGCACCTTATGATTTTATTTCTCTCTGTTATTTGTTTTATTTAATAAACAAATTTTTTTTATTAATATAAAAGAACAACTGAGCTACGCTCATCTAGTAATTTACATTTCATATTTATAGCACATTTTTTGGGGTGTAACCCATTGGTTAGTTACCATTTACATTATTTTATTAAGTATGCTTTTGATTATAAAATCAAATCTAGTGGCTTCGTTCTTTTAAGCCTTCTGTCAGCAACGGGCACATCCATTTTTTTTTTTTTTTTTTTTAAAGAAGTATTGATATATCCAGTGGATTTATTGTCCTTTGAAGGATATATATTATATCAATGCTTCTCGGCTCTGTAATTCTAATTCAGTAAATCCATATATTGGATTTTACTGGATTCGAACCGTCGACCCTAACAATGTATAGACTAGTGTTTTAACACACTCGGCCATACATCGCCATCGTCATTAGCTGGCGTATTTGAATATTTTCAAGTACGCGAATACGCGTGGTGTGTTGCATATTTTTTTATTTCATCCTTCACGAACTCTATCATTAGGTCCCTATGGATGTCTTCGTTTCTGATGTACCACGGGGCATTAACAATGCAACGCAGCACTTTGTTTTGGAACAACTAGATGATTTTCGCGTTCGATTTCTTAGTACAGCCCCATAGCTGGATACCATACGTCCACACTGGTTTCAGTATTTGACGATACAGAAGCAGTTTGTTTTGAATAGATAGTACTAAGTTTCTATCAAGTAACCAGTACATCTTTCTAAATTTCAAATTCAGTTCTTCTTGTTTCTTTTTAACATGTTCCTTCCATCTCAGTTTAGCATCCAGAGTCATACCTAGATATATTTTGCTGTGTTTGCATAAGCAACTTGTGTTGAGTTGATTTTCAGAGGTATTTGGCTTACTTTTTGGTTAGTGAAGTTAACATGAGAGGATTTTGTTTCATTCAGCTTAATTCGCCATCTTTTTGTCTAGTTGTGGATTTTATTAGTAGCGTATTGCAGTTTGCTAGTTGCTTCTTCTACGGTTTTTCCGGTGGTCAAAATTGCGGTATCATCTGCAAAGGTTACAATAGTTGTTTTGCTTAGGCCAGGCAAATCTCTTGTATATAGCAGGTATAGTACCGGTCCTAGGACGCTACCCTGCGGACCTCGTGCATCAATCTTTTTCAATGTTGAATAACTATCATCATATTTGACTTTAAAGTGGCGGTCCTCCAGATAAGAGTTTAAAATTTCATAAAACTGTTTGGGCAGATCTCTATGCAATTTATACTTTAAGCCATGATGCCAAACTTTATCAAAAGCTTGAGCGACATCAAGAAAGACTGCGGAGCATACCCATTTGGCTTCAATCGTTTCTTCAATAAGATTCGTGATCCTGTGCACTAGTTCGATGGTAGAGTGGTTTTCTCTGAAGCCAAACTGATGCGAAGGTATGAGGTTTCTATTTTCTATTATTGGCTTAAGTATTTTAAGAAAAAGTTTTTCAAAAAGCTTCGATATCGTTGGGAGTAATTTATTTATCTAGCGTATGGTTTTTATGACACATTAAAAAACAAAAATAAAACCAAAAATAGGTAGATTTTTCTATAAAATCTACCTAAAACAAAACATGAATGCACATTAAATGAGCTTACAATCAATTTGATTGCGCGTCTTTTAGTTAAAAAGTATAATATTTGAGCATTGGGCAGTCATGATATCGGCCTATACGAGTTTTTGTCATTTGGTGATTTATTCGGTTTTAGGATCATAATCACTTCTGCTACTTTCCATTGCATCGGTACATGCCTTAATCGGAATGCTGCATCAATGATATGAAGTATTTTGCACATACCTTTATTAGGTAGCATTTTAACAACTTCACTGGTGATTAAATCGTAGCCTGGGGCCTGTTTTGGAACCAAACTGGTACGTATTTTTTCTTTAATTTCATGTAATGTTACATATGAAATTTCTTGTGAATCAGTTTTGTTCGCTGTCGTTATGTTTTCGTCTTTCGTTAGTCGACCAAATGGCTTGAAGGATGGTTCCCTAGTAATTCTGCAAATAGATCAGCTTTTTCTTGAGCACTTCTGGCCCATGTTTCATCATCTTTTTAATCGGAGGGATCTGCACTATTGGTCTTTTGAGTCCCTTTGTTGCTTTCCAGAGTGAGTACTCATTGCTTTTATCACCAGAAAGACTTGAGAGATATCTGTCAATAGATTCATTTTTTGCTTCTTTAATAGCTATTTTTACTTGTATGCACAAATTATTTAAAACAGTTTTGTGTTCTGGAGATCGTGTTGTCTGCCAGATTTTACGTGCCTTGCGCTTTGGTTTTATCAATTCTCTTAATTCCATAGGAAAGTTTGCGGTAAGAATACGATTAGGTTGCGGTGCTGGAGTACTTGTCGTTGCTGCAAAATGTACAGATTCAATCAGCCTTTCTAGCTCTGTTTCTAGCTGTTCTGGGTTTCTGATTGGTACTTGTAGATCTATTTTCTCTTCTATACACTCACGAAAAACATTCCAATTAGTGTTTTTACTTGTTAGTTTAGGTGCATATGTCCGCTTGATTATGTTTTCACTAGCTGTCATTATAACAGGAGAGTGATCTGATGACAACCCTTCGTTATTTTCGATATCTATGTAGTTTTTTGACATATTCCTTGTAATAAAGAAGTCTATTAAATCAGGTACCTTACCAAGGTCGGTTGGCCAGTAGGTCGGAGAACCACCGGAATGAAACTGTTTTATGTGTCCTGCTTCGTACAGTTCTTTACCTTTTGTTGTGGTGATTCTTGATCCCCAATATGTGTTTTTTGAGTTAAAATCTCCACCAGTGATAAATTTACCGCCTAGTTCATTGAAGAATTTGGAGTAATCATTTTTTTCAAATTATGTTTTGGTGGACAGTATATAGCGGCAAGGTTTTTAATTTTAGTAATAACTGTTATCGACGTGACCTGCATTACTTTTTCTTCGATTTTAATAAGCGCCATGAAGGGCTTTATGTTATCCCTGACTAGTGGTTTTGATCCTCCACTCGCTTTTTCTGCTGGATGAATTGCATGATAAAGATTATACCCAGGTATTTTTATATATGATGATTTAACAAAGTGAGTCTCTGATACTAGAAAAATATCTAGTTTACCTAACTTCAAGAACATTTCAACTTCTGTGGTGTGGTTAAACAAATAACACAATAATTTTCAAATAAACAAATAACAATAATTTTCTTTATGTAAATGCCAACATATGTTTTTAAAACCATCATTAAAAACCATTAATCTCCATCAATCTTATGGAAATATATTGATGTTTCCTAGTTTGCTAAACGTGAAAGTTGTAGCTAATACTAAACAATAATAACAATATTTAAAGTTTTGCGGAAGTTACCACTCAAACCTATTATTGTTATCGTATAACTTAAGTTATTCGACCTTAATTACTCTAGAATTAAATAATCCTTCAACTAAACATTTGGTCCACAAAATATATTACATAATAATATTTATTAAAAATACAATGAATGATTAAACCAAAACTTATAAATTTATACTATTATGTCATCAACACCAAAAAATTTGTAGACACACATTTTTCTTTTATGTACATATAAATAACAGTTAATGTAATAAATGTTTACATAAACTAACAACATATAAATATGCATTTCCAGCTGTGTTTCACGTTTATCGATGAATAATAAAAAAATTAACTATAAGGTCAGTTAATAAGTTTTAAACTGATGATTCAGTAAAGTTGTTGAAGTGATGTTTTTAACAGTGAGATTCGTCGATAATAGGCTATTATAATTTTTGGCTAATTGTTATCATTGTTGTTGGTTAGAATAATAAACTTCTAAGAATAATAAACTTAAGTTTAATATGTATACTGAAAAAAATGTTCTATTTTCAATCGAAATAAGATTGTGTTGCCAGATCGCGGGATTTTTTCCCGTTTGCGGGATATTTAATATAAAACGGGAAAGCGGGTAAAAACTTGGAAAGTGCGGTATTTTTCACATTTAATAGTAGAAAACTTATTTTGAAATGGTTGCACCAAGCAATTTTTTACCAGACTTCAGAAAGATGTCGATCACCCGATAATTTTACTTAAATACATCTGCCATCTATCGGCTTTAGTATTGTCAAATTTCAGCCTTCTGATCTTGAAATATTTCTTATTACAGTAGTAGATAAGTTCGTTTCGAAATTCCTAGGGCACCACTATGTTATTTGATTTTCAGGAATATTTTGACCCTGCGAAACGAAAAATAAAATCACCTGCAACTAGAAGTTGGCTCTCTATGCATCCATGCATTTTAAACATATTAAAAAAAATTGGGATGTTTGCCATCACTTTTTTATTTCTGAGCGAAGAATCGAAACAATAGTAATAAATTGTGTAAGTGTTTAATGCAATATTTTATTTTTCAAGGAAAAGTTTACGATGTGAGCGAGGCACGAGGGAGCATTAAAAATTTTCGAGAGAATGAAATTCATTAAACACGAACACATTACAACGTTTTATCCTTCCGATAGAGTAACATTTATTAATTTAAATTGAATTATTTTAAATTTTGTTGATAAAACTAGAAAAAAGAATAAAGAAAAACAATGAATTTTATTGTATTTTTTTGAATAACTAATTCCAAACAATTAAATTTGATTCAATTTCGATATCTTTTTAATTATTTGGTATTTTGAAAATGAAAAGGCCTACAATGAAAGACATCAAATTTTATACTAATGAGAAACCAAAAAACAATCTTTTGGAAATTTAATTCAATTTAATCATAGTAGCCGTTGCCTATTTTAATATTCGAGAGAGGGACATGCAGTTTGAATTTACTGATTTTTGTATAATCAGAGCGAAAATGTTTGCTCTAGATTTTTTTATAAAATGCAATCCAATTTTTATAAAATACAATCAAATTTATTTCAGCATTCAATACAATCATATAAATTCTTTTATTGTGTTCCGCCACATTCGCGGTACAGAATAAAATTAACAGCTGTTTGTTTTATTCTATTAAGACTAATAAGGTACACAAATATGGTCGTAAAAAACAGAAATGAATCTATATTTATAGTTGTCGGAAGGATAAATATTGTTATAATTGTGGTGGTTTTTGGAGTTTTTCCAATAAATAATTGAATTTTTATTGAAAACTTGATGGGAAAAATCGGGTATTTTCGATACATCAACGGGAAATTCATTTTTGAAAATCTGGCATCACTGGTTGCTCTCACCCTCGTGGCGAAATTAATTCCACAGCTGTACAGAACAGTGTAGTTGAGGCAAACGCACATTACGTTTAAGTGGAAAATAAAAATAGTCCAATCAATATTAAATACTTTTGTTTTGAAATACAAAATTCATAATATAAGGCAACAGAAAGAAATTGTTTCATGAGAATAGCTATTACCTTAATTTTCTGTTATATTGTATGTAACACTTTCTATTTTAAATCAACCTCATTTTGTTGTCAGCACAAATGTTTAACTGTTGTTACCCCAATCGCCGTAAAATTGTTCGAAAGTTTTGTCATTGTTTGAATAATTAACTGGCTAAATTCGGGATGAGGTTTCGACATTAGTTTTTTTTCCAGTGTAATTTTGAGTTGGTTGAGGTCGATTAGTTTTTACAATACTGGTAATGCTGATGAATTGGACAACTTAAATTTTAGGAAAATTTATTACAGTAAAATCACAACAAAATTAATTTTAACAGTGTTTGAAATAATTAAAGATTAAAACAAACAGCTGTTTGGTGGACCCTCCCCCACAACAAAAAACTAATCAGCTCTTTTACGTACAAATTCAGATCATATATAAAACTTAAATCAAAGTGTTTCCTTAAAAAAAAGATGGAGTTGGGGTGAAATAAAAAAACCAACAAATTAATAGCGTAGGGATAGGGGATGACAAATCGGAATTGGGTTGACAGAATTGTTTTAATTTTTTAAGTACTTGAAGTTACAAATAAATAGTTGCTCAGAATATATCACACATTCCGACTCCCTTACTTCGTTACCGCCCAAAACCAATCATTTCCTTGCCATAAAAATACAGACGTTGTTTCTAAGTTGTATCAAAATTGGTTCATGAATGAAAGCTGTAGTGTGCAAACACACATAAATTTTGTTGTACAATAAAAAAGTAAAAAAATTGATCGAAGTTGAAATTTAGAATTATTTTGGTTTTATTTAAAATTCACATTTCATAAAAATCGTAGATTCCCGCTTTGTTCAATATACCCCAAAATCTAATCAGTTTTTACTAATATTGACTGAAAACTTTTACCAAAGTTGAATGAATCTTATCGTTAATTCTGACATTTTCCTCTGCCACTCTCAAGTGGCTTAAAAGTCTCACGTATTTTCATTTCGGCCAAGGATGACAACATCATCAGCGTACGCGAACATCTATACTGAGTTTATTGACAAGATTTGTTGTTAGTCGGTAGTTTATTTTGACAGCACACATATTTCAAGGCCAGATTAAATTACGCATCACCTTGTCTTAAACCGAAGTCGACTTTAAAAACATTGATATTGTGACGATTATGGAATACGATAGAACACAACACAATAGAACATCTTTTGAGAAAAGTCTTTAGAGAAAATAGTTCTACAAAAGAAATATAAAAATCCATAAAAGATAACAAAGTAACCAAAGTAAACACGTTATAGGAAGTTTTTTATCTTATAAGAAAGAAATCTATTAGAGAATAGGTATAAATAAACAAATTAAAAAGAGTAGATTTCACACCTATGTATCATGATTTGAAGATCGTGTTATTATGTTTATGTTGATAAAAAAAAGGGTTTGTGTTCTATCTAGAATATTGTAGTGATATCGAGGCTATTTCATGTAGTATATGGGTAATTATTTTATAAACCGAACAGATTTGGACAAAATCTGACCGACCTTTTTTAATTTGGCTGAAATTTTTTCTTTTTTTTGTTAGATAGATAATGACTAAAAATTGATTTTAACATTTTATTTGTTCATAACAATAGAAATTTGTTAATAATTTTTATAAATATCAAATTTTTTTTTTAATTGCATCTCTATTCTTTAAAATAAAACAAACAAAAAGTGTCTATCTCTACCAGAACCGAAGTTATGAACCTTTGAAAACAAGTCTTCAAGCCAAAAATCACAAAATTCTCGAAATTTAGAACCGCTCTATTTCCCCTAAAAAAAAAAGAAAAATCCTCAAACAAGTATATATCGTTATGTTTATATAGAACCCGTAAAAAAATTTTCAGCTGAATCAAAAATGTCTTAGTCACATTTAGTCCTAATCTGTTCAGTATGTAGAAGAATGACACATATATGGAATTTTTTGTCGTCCCGCGCTCGATTAATTAATTTATTTCTAACAGTAAATATCATTTCTCCATTAAAAAAAAAATACTTTTTTCATAGGAAATTAAATGTTGAATACGATGATTATATTAAAAACTAATTTCATGGGTTGGGCAATAGTTAAAATTTAATTTCAACATTTTATTTGTTTATAACAATAGGAATTTGTTAATAACTTTAGTTAAAAATATTTATTTTTAAAAAATTGCATCTTTTAACTTTCAAATAAAAAAAAAAGAAAAAGCTTCTATCTTCTATAAAACCGAAGCTATGAATTTTTGAAAATAAGTCTTCAAGCCAAAAATCACGAAATTATCGAAATTTAGAACAGCTATTTTCCAAAAAAAAATCCTCGAACACGTATATCTTTTTTTTCGATAAAAAACCCCTAAAAAGAAATTTCAGCCAAATCAAAAATGGGTCGGTCAGAAAGGTGTTCGGTTTATAAAAGAATTACCCATATATAAGAGGTATTGTTTGAGATTAAGATTAGTTAAAAATTGTTAGCGATAGAATTGAGTATAAAATTTAGCAGTGATATAGGCGAGTTGAAATTAACAGTGTTATAAGTAGAAATTATTGTAAGTGATATTGTGAAAAATTGTAACAGAAATATAAGTGGTTTATTGTTAGTACAAGAAAAATCAAGGGGAATAGTAATAGGAGAAATATTTTTATTATAAAATCTTGATATAACGTTTAGAAAATCCATTGTGTTTTAATTTCCTGATTTAGTGATCGAACTAAATAATTGTAACTCGGCGAAGAAACGTTAAAATATTAAGAATTGAAACAGAATTGAGAGTACTGTACTATCATTTTGCATAGTGATACCAGTTTACCAGGGATTTTCATTGACATTAAAGCATCCAATAGCGTCTTCCGTTCGAGACAGTCGTAGACCTACCTGAAATCAACGAATAGTTGGTTATGGAACTGATTAGCCTTATGGCATGGTTCCAGTCCACTAGATCATTTGAAAAAGTTCGTTTATAACTGTACCTTTGACGCACGAACAAGTTTTGCTCGTCGCCTGACTTGCTGCTGCAATATTTTTAAGGTTTACTTGAAGCTCCCGATATTTTTTTTGAATAGCTTTTTGAATAGCAGGCGATACAGTTTGAGGTCCTCTCTTTAAGTTTTTAACCAGTTGAAAGAAGATAAGTGATTGGTGTTCCTTATTGAAACTTTCAATAATCGCACACTTTCTCTTTTATCATTCTCTCTTCGTTCGTTTACATTACTTTAAAACGACTTTATAGTTCTTCTTTGTTGCGTCCTTGCAGATGTTTCAGATAGCAATCTCCTTTGAACAGGCTTGATCCATCCAGGGTTTTGGAAGGGGTTTCAGGTCGTTTAAGTATGCCCTTAGCAGCGGTTAGAGAACAGCGTCTTTGAATCGATACTAGCACGCATCGACGTATCCGTACATCATATCTAACTTCTCTAATGATTCAGCAATATGGTTTTAATATCTATCTTCAGATACCGAATTCTTTATGTATGAGATGTTAAAATGTTTCGGTTGATTAAATTTTTGAATGCTTTGGTTATGGTTTGACAAGTAAAACTTTATTTAAGCACATACAAGGCAATAGTCACCATCAACAAACTGTTGAAAATCACCAGTAACCCAATAAATAGTTTTGCAGACGACAGTAACTGCACAAGTCATTCGTTCCCCTATCTTCAAAGGGTAAAATGCACGAACAAATAAATCCCGCCGGACAGACGCTGCCATAAGTGTAAACGAGAACCTAGAAAAAGTCGCCGATTGGAGTGACAAAAATTTGGTCAATTTTAATTCCACCAAAACACAGCTATTGATTGTTTCTAGATCAAAGAACGAGTTCCCAATGATATATCAACTAGCATGTGTGACGAACAAATAGACGAATGTAAAAGCGTTCGTTTATTAGGACTCACAATTTCCAACGACCTACTCTGAAACGATCATATAGTAGCAATGGCAAAAAGCACGTTAAAAAAACTCGAGGCCTCCTCAATAGATGTAAAAAATATTTCACTCAGTACCAATTACTCCACATTTATAAGTCCTATATTCGTCTTTGTATGGAGTATTGTTGTCAAGTTTAAGGCGCTGCATATGTTTCCATCCTCGCTCTTTTGGACTCTGTCCAAAAGTGTGCTATGCGAATTGTGGGTGATCAAAATGTAACATCAAATCTTGATTCCCTACAACATCGACGCACTGTTGCTGATGCTCGACGGACGTCACTACGCATAGAGAGTGACTATTCAATTTTTTTTTAAATTATTGGCTGTCTAATTTCTTGACGAGAATGATATCCATTCTATATCTGAGCTTAGGCTCTTGTTCTTGACTCTTTAAAGTATCAGGAGTGCTCAGAATGACCATGTTTTACCTTCAGATTCGATAGTTTAGTTCCTTTTCACATCCAGGTAATATTCTATTTTGTTTTCCGTGTTTTTTATTCCTTTTCAGATTCCTGATTTTAACATTTATTTTTTCTGCGGTGAGGATGTTAACCTCAAGCCCAAACCATCCGGGCTCTACCCATGAATACTTACCCTGAAATAAATAAGTTACCAGAAGTCACCAACGAGAATATATAATGTATAGACTATAAAAAATGTAGGAACAAACAAACAGTCCATACTTTAGCTAAACACCACCCTGACTCCCATATCTCAATTTTTCTTAATATAAATGATAAGAATACACATAACACTTATTAACAATGATTGGAAACAATAATGACTTTATATATTGAATCTGCTTTTTCGATTGTATCAGTTGGAATGTAATCATAAATAAGAGTTTATGATTACATGAGTCTAAAATTAATGTCTGAGTTCTAAATAATTTTTATATTTTTTTTTTTTAATAAAATGGGTTGTGTAGTAGTAATTACAATATGTGTCACAACAACACATAAAAACCTTTTAAGACCAAGGTCCCACAACAACATACGTTCGGAGGTGTTGATGGACGTAAATCTTTCTTTTAATAATCTTTCTTTATATAAAATTATTTTAGTTTATTTTTTTTTTTTTTGAAGAAAAATAACCAGTTAAGGTGTCTATATTTTGGCAATATATTTTTTATTTATTTTTTAGATCTGATGATAGCTTATGTTATAAGCAAAAACGCGTCGTAAAATAAAAAAAGTAAATGAAAATATTTAATTAGAAAATTAGATATTTAATTAATTATGGACTACAACGATGAAAAACAATTCTATAAATAAGAGGTTAGAGAGTTTTTCTTAACTTTTAGATTGACATTTTTTTAACATGATATTCTTCGACTCTTCGGGATCCATGCCTACCCTGGACATATTTCAAAAATAATTTGGATAATTTATTTTGATTGTAATATTTCTGAAGGCTGTGTTTTAACGGGAATTGTTTCATTACAGTTTTTAAAAAATAGTGTACTGTTTCCGTGGTCTATATCAAACAAATGTATGCATTGCCTTAATTAAAGTTCCTTTAAGTATGTTTAGGGACATTTTAAAGACCGGTATAATTCACTGTTTAAACGGAAAAAACGTAGCATTTTAGGAACACCTGTATGCTATAACTAGAGCCACAAACAATAAAAGAAGAGAAGTATTATCAAAGAATGTTACAACTAAAACCAAATTAGTAATCCATTCCTTTTGTTGTTTTTTTTAGTTCTTCTTCTAAAAAAGTGAACTTTAAAAAAAATGAAAACATATCTTGCGGCAACATTTTAAAATTCATCTTATGTTGTAACTGATTTTTGTTGTTGATTTATTTATGTTTTTCTTTATTCGTATAGAATACAACAATAGCTTTCGTTTTCAACTTTGATTTAATCTCTTACATCACTTTCGATGAGTGACCAGTATTTCTTATTTTGTTATTGAATTGAGTTAAACATAACTACATAATCAAACAAAAATAAAAACAGAATGTGGGTCATATTTAACGACTGTTGCAGATTGTTATTAATAACAAATTTATTAATTTTAATTTTTAATTTATGATTTATTTTTTGCATTTTTCTTTTAGAATTGTAATGCAGTTTTCACCCACATGCTGGGTGTTCTTAGTGATATACAGTTTACTTATTCGAAATATTGAAACAGCGATTGCACCACCTCCTTGGGGCGATCCAACAAAAAATCCATGTGCACATATGCCAGGTGGATGGCAATTATTATACTGGCCACCATTAAAACAATGTTTTAAAATATTTCAGGTAAACAAAGTAAACCACTTTTATAGAAGATTGTCTTACAATTTTTGTTGTAGTTAGGATATCCATGTCCAGAGACGATGGAGCTTAGTCCAGCTGGTGTAGGAATGGCTGAATGTCGTTGTCCACCAGGAACAGCACAAAACCCAAAATCCTCCGTATGTCATAAAATATTTGAACAGGGACCATGTGAATTTGGAGAATTTTTTGCTCCCGTTGCAGATCTCTCTAGAAAAAATTTAATGTAACATAAAAACAAATGTAAGTCTTGCAAAACAGCTAATATTTGTTGAATTTTTAGACCAAAACAACGATGGGGTGTTTGTAAGAAACCTGAAAAGTGTCCAGAAGGAATGCTATTTTGGCCAAAAGATGCTAAATGTTATGGATTACATACAAAAGGACCATGCTCAAAAGGAAAACTGCTTGTTGGAGGATTTAACCAAACAACAGAGTGCAAGGTGATAATATGTAGCTTAATTAATACGTTTTTTTAGTTTTAGTGTTGACGTTTTATTAAGTTAACGATAACGAAACTTACGACATTTATATTCTTTCATTCATTTATCCTTTCATTTTAACGTAAAAATAGAAACAAAAAAGAACTATGTTCGTCAATTTTTTTTAAAAATGTCATAAACTAAATTCATTATCTCCAGTGGTATTCACTGTCTAGTTTAATTTGTTTTCTATTTCTGGTTTTGAAAACAATTCATAATTTACGTAGACCATCAGAGCAAGTTTATATATTTTTAAATTAGACAACAGATTACGGTGAAATCAAAAACTGGAAGCTTTCGGACAGTAACGATACTTTCATTTCAATACTTATTTTTATTTTATGAACCAAAACTTGATAAATAATTAATATATACAAATATCCAGTGCAATAAAGATGATTTACCTCAATATTACTTTACTGGAGATGATTCGTGCCATGAACATTTTACCAAAGGCCCATGTCAAGGAGCTGGCGAATTATTTCTGCCCGATGGAAAATGTGGATGCAGAGAAAACCTACCTCACTATTATAAGGATACAAATCAATGTTATGAAATAGGTATATATTAACCAATAACCTATTTCCAATGAATTAAAAAATAAATTATCATTAAAAACTTTCCAGGCTCCATTGGACCATGTCCAAATGGTCATGTTTTTATAGTAAATGAACACAATGAAAAAAACATTGTAACTGCCGGATGTAACTGTAAGGAAGGACATGTATTGTGGAATAATGGATATTGTTATCGACTCTACACAAAAGGACCTTGTGAAGACGGCGAGTTTATTTACAACTCAACATCATGCATAAAAAATCCATGTAAAAAAGGAAGACTATTTTTTCCTGAAGAGAGTACATGCTACCTCATCGGATCTCAAGGTCCATGCTCACTACATAAAGTGGTAGTATTTGACTTTACTACACGTCCATCAGTCGATGGGATATCTTATAATGGTGTTTGTGGTTGTTCAGGTATTATATCGAATTTAGATCAATCATGTAATGAAAATGACCCGTTAGAAACTGCATGTGCTTCATCACCTGGATTAGTGGAGTTAAATGGACATTGCCATAAATTATATACACGTGGTCCATGTGGTCCAGGTGAGTGGCTTGAACTAAATAAAACAAATGAAAAAATCCGAACAGCAAAATGTGTATGTCGACCCGGACACACGCCGTACGAATCAGAAAATGGTATTATTGGATGTCATGCACCATCGGTTGGAATTGCAAGGTACTTAAATAGTAAACATTATAAATCGTATAAATTTGCTTTTCGAAGATTCATATCATTGAATGGGAACGATTAACCTAAAAACATTGTTTGCTCATTTGTGTATTGATAAATATATAGTATAGTTTTGATATATATGTACTATTAAATAATTGCATGAAAAACTTTTGTCTGATAATCATAGCATGTTTTGTGTGTGTATATAGTGTTAGATTGTGAACTCATATTCATTTTAGATAGAAAAAAAGTAAAAGACTAAAAACAAAAATATTAAAAATTTTATAGGTGGCTCCTACGATTGCTTGGATACAGCAATTACGAAAATTAAATATTCAGTTAATTGAATATGAATTTTATAATGGTTAAGTTATTTTTAAGTATAAGAACCTCTAAGCCAGATGTTACCAAAATGTATATGTATATTTAATTCTGGTATTATAAGTAAACTGATCAAACAATAATGGCAGTTTAAAAGTTTAGTTAATTTAAAAAAAAAAATTAGACGATAAGAAAACAAATCAAATTGTGATTGTGCCATATATTTTAATGTGGTATTTATAGACTGTAATAAACGAAATATTTGTATTAAGTGATTGTTTATTTGTTTGTATATTAATACGTTTTAGGAAAAATTTGAGTCGACGAAAGGTATGGACAGATTTGGAAAAACAGAATGCTTTCACTCCCGCATCAAGAGTCATATATATAAAGGAAAAAACATGGAGTCGGCAATAAGAAGACCAAAACATCCACCCTCAAACTTTCTCTCCAAACATAGTTTTAAATTTTTTTAATATCTCTTATCTATTTTCTATTTCGGACGATTCTTGACAATGCTATGCCACATCGGCAAAGAAGTCTTACAAACAGTTTATTGATCCATAATTAGATATTTTTAAGCGAATGGTTTTTCGATTCTAGCAATCGAGTTTAGTTTACGATACAACGTACAAAAATAATAGTAATCTACAACATAAAAAAGAAACCACACACGGTAAGCCCAGTAAACGACAGCAAAAAAAAATAAAAAAATCAACTCTATAAAGGTCGAAATACAGTAGAGAAGTAATAGACAAAAATTATCGCATTTTATGAGTAATTACAACTTATAAGTGTAAAACGCTGTGGCGTAGCGTGATGACGTGATGTTACCAGTGACAGTCTATTTACACATTCAGAATTTGGCAGACCTTTTTTTTTTTTATAGTTCGTTACCTCTGACGTGATGTTACCAGTGACAGTCTATTTACACATTCAGAATTTGGCAGACCTTTTTTTTTTTTTTTTTATAGTTCGAGTTAATAATCACTTAGGTTATAAACCTCTAATGCTTTATGCACGTGTTAACGATAGGAAAGGAAAGTTGAAGGTTGGTAATTGAGGACTTGGAATAGGACTGAAGCGATAGTGTTGGTGTATTGCGGATTTAATAGCTTGGGAATTGTATAAAACGGAGAAAACAGTTTTTGGTAATCGATTCCACCAGTAAACGGATCGTGAAAGGAAGGAGTTATTATAGCTGGACGTTCTCACATATGATACCTCCAAGGTATGTTTATGGGAATGCAATGATTGTCTTGTGGCTCGTGAAGATCTACGTAATGGAGGAATTAAGTTATTAATTTCCTTAGAGCATTTACCATAGTAATACCTGTAAAACAGTGTAAGAGCTCCAACCCATGATGCAGCGAATCCAAACTCGATGTTAATTTTGGATCATCAATTAATTTCAAAGCACGCCTGTGAACTCTGTCGACAAAATCTAAAGAGGTTTCTGGTGCTGCAGCCCATAAATGGGAGTCGAACTCGAGGATCGGTCGTACTCGAGGATCGGTCGTACTCGAGGATCGGTCGAATATATGCTTTATAGATCGTAGTAATTTCCGATGGAGAGAAAAAGCTTTTACAGCGCCGTAGGAAGTCAAGTCGTTGGGATCCCAATTTTGCCACGGAAAGAATATGATCATGCCATTTCAGTTTGTGATTGATATTAGTACCCAATAATTTAAGTGTAGGTGAGTTTAATAATGGTTGCCTGGAAAACGTTACATTGCCGTTATATAGTGAAGTTTTGTGGGACAAAACGCACGACTTCGTCTTCATAGAATTAAACATTACAAGATTCCGTTTACCCCAGTCCAGGATCAATTCAAGATCTAAATCCAAGGACTCAACCATTTTTCCACGTTGGCAATTAGAAGATAAGCTAGATGGCTGTTTTTTAAAAGAATACGAGTGGAAGATAGTACTGTCGTCGGCAAAGCTATATATTGGATTTGTGGTGATAGATAATAAATCGTTAATAAAGATCAGAAAAAGGGTCGGTGATAGGACCGAACCCTGAGGAACACCGGCTTGAATTGGGAATTTAGACGACATAGCACCATCCAGCACTACTCTGATAGATCTCTGGGATAAAAAATCTTCCAACCAACATATCAAGGTCTTACAGACTCCAAATGAAATTAATTTGTTGTTAAGGGCCCGATGCCAAACTCTGTCAAACGCTTTTGATATGTCCAGAGAAATGATATGAGACTCACCAAAGTCATGAATTGCTTTACCCCATTTCTCCGTGAGGACTGACATGATGTCACCAGTAGACCGAGTTTTACGAAAGTCATATTGACGGTCATGGAGTAGATTGTTGTTTTCAAGATACACCATTAGTTTGTAATTGATAATTTTTTCCGTGACTTTAGCAAGTATCGAGGTTATTACAATGGGACGATAGTTTGGGACGATGGGTGAGACTTATTGCCCTTTTTCGGGACTGGTTGAACATTTGTCAGTTTCCACATTGATGGATAAAGACCAGAGCTTAGAGATAAATGAAAGAGACTAATTAGTGGATACACCAGGGTATCAGCGCAACGTTTTAGTACAATAGGTAATATACCGTCAGGACCAGCAGATTTGCTAAGATCCAGATTAAGCAGTGTTGGCCGCACAATTCTTGGACGAAAGTAAATTTTGTTCATTGATGATTGGACAGGTGGAATGATCGGTGGATTTATACCGGCATCATCAACGACAGAGTTTGCAGCAAAATTTGCAGCAAGTAGATCTGCCAGATCTGCCCTTTAGTTACACTAAATATTATAAACAAAAACATGTATGTACTTACTCAAATTTCCGTTTTAATTGATCTAACTCACGTTCTAATTCTCTTTTATCCGCTATAGCATGTTTTGATTCATTTTGTAATCTACAAACTTTCTCAGTTTTAGAATCTAGTTCTATCTGCAAAATATAAGTTTTAAAAGGACATTAAACAAAAGTTTACAATTTTTGTTCTTAGAAAAATGTAATTACCAATAACTTATCTTTTTCTCGTTCCAACTCTGCACACATATTTTTATATCTACACAATTCGCCTTTTAAACTACCAACTTCTTGTTGCACACATTCCCTATTAGAATCAACTTGACTAAGTTTTGATTCAACACGTGTCTTTTGATTTTCTGACATTAACAATTTATTTTGTTTATCCGTTAAAGATTTTTCTGTTTGTTCTTGCAGCATTTTTATTTGATTGTATCGAATCTTTAGTTGACAATTTTCACTTTCTATATCACGTAGTCTTGTTCTGAGTTCTTCAATTTCACATCCTAACAAATTAATTGCAGCTTCTGCAGGAACTTGAGACGACGTTAATTTATGCTTTTCTGATTCCAATCGGTTTATTTTATCATTACTATTTTGTATAATTTCTTCATACCGTCTCTGATCACAAATATGATTTTCTGTTGCTAATTTAAGTTTTTCTCTTAATAAATCACGTTCAGCTTTCGTGTTTAAAAGATCAGTTTTTACGCAATCTCGTTCACGTTCAAGACGATTAATAGTTGATTGAACAGATCTATTTGACATTACTACATCAGATTTACTATTTCTTAACAATTCTATATCTGATTTGAGAAGAGTAATTTTGCAATCTTTTTCAGCTAACTCATGTTTCAATCGTTCAATATCAGACGGTGTTCTTTTCTCAGATAATTTTATAAACTCTTTTTGATAATAATCTCTTTCAGATTTCATTTTGTGGTATTCCTGCTCGATTTTCGATGGTCGTAAAACTTCTTTTAAATGTTCATCTGACTTTTCTTCATCGTTCGATCTTAAATTCATATGTAGAGCTTCTTCAATTTGTTGATCTGCACATTCTACGTATTAAAGTTTTAAAATTATTATAAAATATATTATGAATAAATCAGTTGTACCTCTTTGCGATGCTAATTTTGATTTTAATTTTGAATTCCTTTTGAGCAATTTCTCATTTTCCTTGTGAAGCTCTTGTACTAAATAACACACAAACATTATCATTTTTTAAGACTGATAAGAACTAGAATAGCGAAGTTTTAATTACCTTGCAATGTGGTTTCATTGATTTTTTCAATTAATTCTTTCTTTTCCTCATTAGCTTTTTGCAAATCCTGCCTCACATTCATTTTTTCATTGTTCCTTTCCGGCGATTTTCGAGCATTTTGCATCCTACAATTGAGTTCGTTTAATCGCTGTTTGGTTTCGTTTAATTGAATCTGAGCAAAATTACAATATTTATTTGATATATAATTAGTGAAAAAATACTACTCACTTTTAAGCAATCATTTTCCGCAATTTGTTTTTCCATTGCTTTATTGGCTTCAGATTCAACGTTTAGTGCAATTTTTTCAAGTTCGTTTAACTCTCTCCTTAGATTTTTATTTTCTTCACATAATCTCATAGCTCGTTGCATTGCTTCGTGCTGACATTGTATACTCTCTTGCAACTGGTTTTGTAAGGCAGTTTTCTCATTTTGTAATATCTCTACATCTTCTGCTAAAGCGCCAACTCCTTTGAAGCAACAATCTTTTGCTAAAGCGGATGGTGGCCGACCACCAGCCAATAGTTTATTTAATCGTTGAATTTCACGATCTTTGGCATCAAGCTAAAATTTAACTAGAAATCATATTTCATTTCAAAATTACAATCTGTTAAGTGATATTACCTGTCTCTGACAAACTTCAAGCATGTCGGCTTGATTTTTAGCATCATTTTGACATTTCTTTACATCATGATCTGCTTCAGGTTTGTACTTAACACAGCTACAAGCAATCTTAATACAATTTGAATCGACGTTACATACAATTTTATCTTTCGGTAAAATATCTCCAGATCGAACAGTAGATACGAAAGGTTTTTTACCTAATTAAAGAATTAATGATTTTCAATACTTGTATGTACTTTCATTGCACTCAATTATTTTTTTATACTTTATACATACTCATATTAACCCCTTCCTTATTATTTTTAGTTTCTCCCCCTTGATTGTATTTCAATTCCAAATTTCGTATTTTTTTATTTAACTGCTGACAATGTTCTTCCAAATAACTTTTATCTAATTCAAGATATCGAATAGTTCTTGCTAATTCTTTGAAAAAATAATTGATAAATATACTCATAAATATGTATAACATTTGAACATATTACCTAAATTTTTTAAATCGTGTTTTTCCTTTTGTTTAAGTAATTCTAAATTTAAAGAATTACATTGTGCCAATAATCGAGAGTTATCACACTTATACGGTTCGACACCCAGTTCCCAAATTTCTCTTTCCTTGAAAATGAAAAAAAATAAAATAAATAGCTTTTTCAACAAGCAAACAAAATAAAATTATTCATAAATTGTAGTAAAAAGAAAAGCAAAGTGATACTAAAAACATTAAATTATGTGTTATCATGAATGGAGAAAAGAATAAAAGAAAACGCAAAGAAAATCAATGTTTACTATATTTTCACCCTTTATTTTCCCTCCGTTAATAATTTATGATTAAAGATTAGTTTCACGCGACTATCAATGAAAAATGTTAAAAAAAAATTATATACCTGACACAAATTTCCAATATCACGTTTAGCATTTTTAAGACTTTCTGTTGTTTTCACTAAATCATCAAGAATTGCACTAACTAAACTTATAGCACTTAATGGAAGTGGTTGACAAAATCCAAGAATATCCAATTTATTACGAAGATATGAATGACGTTCATCCAAATCTAAGGTATCAGTCATTTTTTATCAATACATTTAACTTTGAACGTTATTCTTGTAAATTTAATTTTTAAAATAATCGAAATATAAATAAACAATTTAAATGAAAGAAGAAACTATTTTTGTTTACATGCAGAAAAAATAAAATAACGCTTTTTAAATTTGACAGTTGTTGAAAATAAATATAGAAAAAAATGAAGTGAGATTCAGGTATTTAAACATAGATTTTTTTATAACAGTGTAATTTGAATTTTGAAATGCAGTTGTCGTAAAAACACATTGAACTGGTAGATGTCTGGACACATTGCATTGATATCTGACAGCATCGAATCCATGAAAACGAGCTAAATTTTTAGAACAAAAACATACAAATTTCACAGTGAATTTTAGATAATTGTGCATGTGTTAGAAATGTCTAACAATGTTTGGCGCTACTACGTTGCAAGATTTAGTAATACACTTCTTCTACATACTTGTTAAGAACTTCTTTTCATGTCTTTTAAATTATGTTACTGTCGCTGTGAGTCCGCTATAATTTATTTAATTAGTTCTCACTTAAATTATTTTTTCATAACTGTCATTACACAAAATATGTATTGATAAAAATGATTTTAGTGTTAAACACCAGTCACTCTGCTAGTTAAATTCTATGTTTTGATAAATGTCAAAATAATTGTTTTTATTTATTACAAGACAGAAAAACTTGGATAATTTTTTAAAACTTGTGAAATTTTAAACATTAATAAAATTAATACATATTAAAAAGTGATAATTATATATAAATAAAATATAATTTCGAAACAAATTATATTAATTAGTATTTTGATCGTATCAGCAAAGGTGAGTCATCCACCTTATTTGTTTTCCAATTCATAAGTTTACGAATGTCTCATTGAAATTATTTTTCACATTTTGTAAATTAATAATAATAAAATCATCAAAAAATGTAAGTACCTATCTATAAATTATTGTTTGATAAGTTGCGAATAGTATTTAAAAAAATTGGATTGTGAAGTCTCTTTTATAAAATTAGAAATATTTGCTACAACAAAGTTTTTTCTGAGACGACTTCTACTCTGCGCAGATTTTTGTTCATAGAATTGATAAAAATCTTATACAGATTTGAACAAAAGATAAGGAGACTGATTAATTTAAAACCTAAACAATTTTATATTTAATAATCCATTTGCTCAAAATAGATTTTCCGACGTTATTTTTTAATAAGAAATATACCTATCTACATGTTTGTTTTTTTTATGTTGATGTGGATCGTTTAGCATAAGGGGTCAGAGACTATCCTTAATGTAAAATTCAGTAATAGGGGTATGAGGACTGAACCAAGGTTATAATAGAAATAAGTGTCATATGCTTTTTTGAAATCTGCGTTGAGCTGCAAAATAGTGTTGCACCTCCAATGAGATCATCCTTAAGATAAAACATTGAATCGTGGTTGAACGGTTAAGGTGAAAACCATTCTAGTAGTAACTAGGTTCGACGAAAGGAACTGGTTGACCACGTACACTATAAGCCGCCTGTATTTGATATACAGAACACGCACACATAAAAGTATTAAAGTTTTAATGTATCAGAACAATGAGCAATTGATGACAAACCGTTATCTATTTCGTAGGTTATACTTGTGGTGCCTGTAACAACTAGATCGTATATCGAACACGGGGTGCTTCTTCTTTTTCATAGAGTCTGATGGCAACCCCTAGTTGTGTTCATTCTTCATTTTGTTGATGGAGACATCTACTTCCTTTACTTTGGGATAGGGAATACAATCTCACTTGTTTGACGATTACTCGAATAGAGTGGACATCATGGGCGATGGTCATCAAATTTTTTGTCACACGGCTTTTCTTGAGCACTACTGTTTCCGTTGAACTGCCCATTCTGTACGCGTGTTGATTATCTTACAAAAGCGATATTCCAAGAGTGCTACTTTTTATATTGATCATCTTTTCTATCGTTTTAACAAAAATGATGTCAAATTGATGGATCTATGAAATTACGGCTAGGTAACATATTTTTTGTCCACTTTGGAATGCAAATCACTTTGCCGTTCCCCATGGTTCTGGAATATTCCCAAGTTTCAGTCTCAGCTACTGGTCTTAAAACTCTATTGGTGGTTCTGAAGACTAACGTAACCTTAGTTTAAACTCTGTTTTCGTCAGAGTTTTATGCAGCATAGTTGCCACAATCACAGGCGCGATATGATCACGGAGCCTTCTAATGCAATCACTCTTATTCTTCCTGATTTCTTTGTTATAGGTGATTAGCACGCGCTAAAATTCTCAGTTCTAGTCAAAGATTGTCAAGGCTTGTTGAATACCCTCCATACTTCTGATGTTAATTTGCAGGACTTGGTAAAGCAAAGCTTTACCAAGTAGCATCTTTTTGCTCTTTTACAATGATAATTGGGCAGCTGGCTTGGAAAGGTTTGATTGGTATTTTCCAGAACTGTGGTGATGCACCAGCTCTTAAAAATACAAAAGCTGGGTATCGGCTACCCGGACTATATTTCATAATGCCCGGCCGGGTATTTGATTAAAGTTTCATTTATAAACCAACCGAGAATTCTGTAAATTTTTACAAATTTATTATTGAAAAGTGGAAAACAACCAGAATATGTATTTAGTCCAGTAACTTTATACATCACAGTATGCGTCAAATCTGGTAGTTCTAATTTTTTGCAGACTTGTTTATGATATTGGCCTAATGAATAATCCAAGTTTGTGACCTCGAGCGACGAACGCAACTTCGTTAAAAATCGAAAAAACCGCGAAAAATCGTTTTTTTTTTTTTCAAATTTTAGAGATTATAACCCTAAAGGACGTGTTTTTTCTTTAACCTTTCTTAGAACGTGAAATTAGACTAAATTTGCTACAATATGATAGGAGAATTGTCTCTGTAGACCCCATAGTTTCCGAGATTAAGCCTTTCAAAGTTTATCATATTTTCAAACTTCGCAACTTTTTGCAATTCTTTCGTTCCAAATGAATTTTGACCCTGAATATACTATCGAAGCCCTGTACTTTTATGATAGGATGTTAAAAAAGAAAATGACAAGTGTGAACGATGATGTTTAAGCTACACAACGAATAATGAAGTAAAAAAGATAAGTACAACAAAAGTTAGAAAGTTTATTTGTTAAGAAATTGAATAATATTCAACATCAAAAAATTAAATTAATTTAGCCCTCTTGGAAGGTCCCGCTTGAGATTCGTCCGTATCTGGATCGACGTATTGGGATGCCATACCCCCATCCAGTGGATGGTGATGAATCGTCGACGTCTTGTGCCCACAAGTCTCCTCCATTTCGACATCGGAGAGATCGTCACTTCCTGGGATATCTGCTACTGCAACCACAAAAATGATCAGGTACAGTTACATAATCTTCTTTTCTAATCGGCCACCACACACACATATTTATCAATAAAATTATTAGGACAGGGATGTAGAAAACTCTACAAAGGTATATTGCAAACAATTTCGAAGTTCGAAAAAAGTGATAAACTTTGAAAGGCGTAATCTCGTAAACTATTGAGTCTACAGAGACAGTTCTAGTATCATATTGTAGCAAATTTAGACTACTTTAAAAACGTCCTAAAAAAGGTTAAAGAAAAAACTAGTCCTTTAGGGTTATAATCGCCAAAATTTGAAAAAATAACGATTTTTCGCGGTTTTTTGATTTTTGACGAAGTTGCGTTCGGCGCTCGAGGTCACAAACTTGGATTATTCATTAGGCCAACATCATAAACAAGTCTGCAAAAAATCAGAACTACCGGATTTGACGCATACTACCCCATACTCTCAGGCGACAAAGTTACTGGACTAATTGTTTTACATTAAAATTTATAGAATAAATTTTTAATATGAATTGAATTTGAATGAATTTAAAAAATTTCAGTATAACAAGATAAATTTCATACTTTAATTTAAAAGCTTTAAACTGGGTTTTAACTATAATAACTACCTCGCCGAGTTTGAGTCACTAAGTTGTAGGCGTAGTAATTGCAGAGCTCCGTGATTGACAACAAACTCGCGGGATGAGATAAAATTTTACTTATTGCCATGCGATAAATTTTCAAAATTAAAAAACCTTCTAATTCAATTAAAATCTTATGGCATAAATGATCTTACTGTTTCATCTCTCGAATTCATAGTTTTCGTAGAGGTCCTTAACTTCATGTTAATTTAGATATGGTATTACATCCAAAATTTTCACACCGTACCGGAATCCACAATTTTGCTGATGACAGAATATTGTATCCCGCTCAAGCATTTCTCCTAAGCTTCGATCTCCTGTTACAGTCACTAATGATAGAAATTTATTAATCAATTATTTCAATGAAATGAAGACCTGCAACGTATAATAGAATATTTGGAGGGTAATTTCGTTACAATCCAACCAAAACCAAATGTTATCGTTTATTACGGATGTAGCAACATCCTATTAAGGATGAAACAATATCCTAAAACTTTTCTATTAAGATAAACCATGAGGAATCAAATAAGGACGATTGAGTTAAGTTAAACTTCTATGCGCTGTTAATGAAAATAACATTAAATGGAACAAACATGCGTGTTAGTCCTTGCTCCCGATGAAAACAAATTTTTAACTAGGGAAAAATTCTGTTGACCTATAGGTCATTTATTTGCTCATGTATGGAATATTGTTGTGTTTGGGGGGCAGGGATGGTTAAAAAGCCGACATTTTTCATTTTGACCACTCCAAGTGATAAAATCCGGTTTTATCCGGATAATATTAAAAAAGCAGGTTAATTTGTTTTTGCATAAAAAAAAGATTTTTTTGTCATATTCGAAAAGCACACAGCGCCAGTCATATAGTTTTTTATCCTCTAATAAATTAGATCTTTCTCTAGAGTCTAGATAATCTATCTTTTTAATTTCATAACAAGTTAGCATATTTGAGATCAATTATAAAATGTATCTATTTGTCATAATCACTTTCTGAGAAATCACAATAAGAAAAAACAAACATTTCTTTCATCTTTTGGATAGTAAATTCTATGAATTAATTTTATCCGGCTAAAATCCAGGATAAAATGAATTAGCCACCCGGATAAAATCCAGGGGATAAAACCGTTTAGGAGAGATCGCTGCCATCCCTGTTGGGGGGGAGGTGTTTGTCAGTCAACAATGAAATATCTAGACTCTATGCAATTATACTGAAGTAACTGCGCAAAACAATCGCTATATACTGCGCAATACAATCGCTATATACTGCGCAATACAATCGCTATACAATAACTTCAGAATTGTCCCATCCGTTTGTTTTCTAAACATCCTTTTGTAGAACATGTTCGTTTCAAAACGATTATTTTAAAAGAGTATTACAAAATTTTGAAGTTTATTGACCCTCTCGAAAAGTTGTCTTTCTCGCAGAGTTTCTAAATAGCAACGGGGTGAGAATACAACTCATAAAAGTTTCGGAGAAATGTTAAGCAAAGGTAGTTATCCTAGTTTGAACATGCGAACTGTGGACTGTGAATTTTATTATCAACCAATCACAAAAAAGAATTTTGGTTAATAATACCATTCACAGTTCGCGTGTCAAAACCCAGCTATATAGTTATGGCAGTGAATTACGTTGATTTTTATTTATAATTTGTTTTATTAATATTTTATTTCAAAAGATTAAATTAAATTTATAAATTTTAGACTTTTTTACTTTATTTTTTCCCCGTATCGGGTAATGGAAAAATTGTCGGTGGCGGGTAAATACTAGGTATTTCAAAATTTGACTGGGTAATTTCCGGGTACTCGGTGCATCACTAGTCGGCAAAACCTCCTGAATAGAACTATCTTATGTTACTGCTCCGTTTGTCTTTCGTAACTCATGCACATCGATCTTCTAAATCTAATGACATTTCCCGCTTCCGATAAATTTTCTTTGGATCTTCTATCAATCCCCAATATTAAAAGTTGGTTATTGCCCTCATCCTGACACCCTTGAACTTTCCTACCCTTAACCACAAAGTATCCAAGTTTTGGGTTTCTAGAAACGCATGAAGATTCTCGGGATCCTGCTCAGTGGAGGGGGACCGGGTGTTTCAACTGCATTGGGTACCGGATGTAATCTCTATTGTTATTCACAAATGCATAAGGCTCAACCGTAACCTTAAGTAAAACTTCCTCGAGGCAGTTGACTGAATGCGCGTCATCACATTATGAAATATATACCCGAAATCTGATTTTCTAGTCCCAGATTACCGTTATTAGGTATAGAGTTGTTTAGACTTCAGATTGGGCTTAGCATAGTTCTAATAGGTTTTGCTACCAGGCTTTAAGTGGTGCTATTGACATTTACTTTTGAAGGTCTTGGTCTTGGGTTTTCGAAGCTGAATCAACTCGTAACATGGACAATACAGACGTACGAGTTGGGGTCAATGACAGGAGCCGTAATGTACAATTTTAATCACTATACAACTAATTCTGTTGGTATTGACTGATGTGCACCTGAAATTCGAAGCTTGCCCCCTTTTACCAATTACCGCTTCGTACATATATTTTGGATATTATAAATTTTAACTAATTTATCTTTATTCTTTGCAGATAATATGATCTAAAATGAAGTTTGATTTTAAAATATCTTGTTATATAATAATATTCTGCTTTTATGTCGTTGAGTCGAGCGATATAACCAATTTAGTGTTTGGAAAATCAACAATTGGTTATAAACCAGCCGCCTTTGGCGATTTTAATTCAGATGAATTGACGGACGTTTTTATGATATTTAATGAAGATAGAGGCATACAAGTTTTTATTGGGTCGGACACAGAACCATTACTAACAGAAGGAGCAAAATGTGTATACAAACACATAAAAATTACAAGTATTGTTCCTGGTGATTTTGATGGTGATGCTTTTATGGATATTATGTTCACCGCAAAAACAAGAGATGAAAAATTAAATGTTTATATAAATTGGGGTTCAGCTAATAATTCTGATAGCATTAGTTGCACCGATGAAAATTCACCTGTAATCGAAGGTTTAAATGGCGAACCATTGGCCTTAGATTACAATAAAGATATGATTATCGATTTGTTTGGGTTAAATTACAATAACGAACGTGTTTTTTATATATTCAATAAAGATCGAACTAAATCGCCTGAAACTATTAAAATGGATATGGACGATAATTTTAAATATTCAAAATTAAAAATTCCACATTCCCATGCATATCTTGATGTGAATAATGATTTTGCTGCAGATTTATTTTTAGTAACAGAGGAAAATTTTGAAGTATGGAATGGTACAAAATCGGATGGTTTTATGTATAACCAAACATATCACCTTCCGATTGGCAATTTTAATCTACATGTTGGCCAATCTTTGTTTTTAGATTTTGAATTAAAAGGACATATGAACCAAATTATTCCGATCTGTTTCGATTCGAAATGTGTTAATTCATCAATTTTAGTTCGTTCGAAAAATAATTTTCATGATATCCATGTAAATTTTAAAGATATGGATAGTATTCAGTGGGGATTTATTGTACCGAATAGTGATGAATTCTATTCGAACACAATCACATTAAGAGGTGGAGATTTTAACATGGATGGATATCCTGATATTTTAGTTACATTGTCCAGAAAAACTGGAGGTGAAATAATACAAACTTTTTTGTTAGAAAATGTTCCATGTGAAAGAAGTTGTAATAACTTATCACGAACACTTGTTATTAATTGGAAAGCATTAGTTCCATTTACAAACGGTACTGTGATGGGAGCATTTTACGATTTTTATCAAGATGGTGTTCTCGATATTATTTTTGTTGAGAAACATAAAGATAATAAATACAAAACTGTGGCATTCCGAAATACTTTAGATTATGATGCCAATTTTATAAAAGTTATTGTTCTAACTGGATTGAAAAATAAAAATAATCCACAAAAGTTGACTCCATTGGGACGTCACAAGAAAACATACGGAACCAATTTACCGGGTCCACGAATAGAATATACAACCACAACCCAGGAAGGATGTCCTCAGCATGGCGCTAATGTACAACTGCCACAATCAGCATACTTCTCTTTGCATCTACCATACAATATATTTGGATTGGGACGTACACCGAACTTTGTAGATACATTAAAAGTTGGAATATCCAATTATTCAAAAGAATTCAATCAAATCATTCCAAATTCACAAATGATTGTGGTACCATGGCCGATTGAAGAGCCATCCAAATGGAAAGCAAAACTTTTTGTTACACCAAGTAAATTAATAATTATGAGTGTATTTGCATTAGGAGCGACATGCCTTGTTATAATGCTTATTATTCTTGGACTTTATATTAAAGAGAAAAAGGAGGATAAAATACAAAAATTAGCAGAAGCACATCGATTCCATTTTGATGCAATGTAATATTAAAATACTAATTTTATCAACGTTGAGTTTATTTAAAAAACTGCTTATTTTTAATTTGATGAAATTTGAAAAATTGTGATTGATTTTTAATTTTTATTAATAAAACTATTAATTTATTTCTAAATATAATATATACTATTGTTGTTTTATCGCTTTTTGAATATAATTTGTAAGTATAAAACAGATATGTTATCCTACAGTTCTATACGAACCGAATGCCGGCATTGCATAAAAATATATTGTAGAACAAGAACTTTATTAAAATAAGATGAAACTACACATATATTTCAATTGAATTGAAATCTTTTATGCAATTTCGCAAGTAACTTTTATGGTTTACAGTTTTTATTTTGTTTTTGTTTTCCTAAAGATAAACAAAAAACAGTTTATAATAATGCATAGTTGCTCAATATAAATTTTTGCAGTAATATGTTAAAAAAACAAATTTCCATTAGTTCCTCTTCTACCTTAAAGTGATTTAAAAGTAATGTTAAAATGAATAAAAATTGTATAATATTTTTACTATTTATTTTTTTGTTAAAATTGAATTTAGTGAATTTATGGAATTTAAGAGCAATTAAAGAATTGGGGAATTTTACAGTTAAACATGTATCAATTTATTATATGAGGTCATTTTTATGTATTGAAAATTTAAATGAAAATAAAAATCAAAAATTACCAACATTAATTGAAGGGACATGGCCTGAAAATATTTTACCAATAACGCCATCAATATTTCCGTCAATTAAGGAACATTCAAAAACTGAAACTGACTGTACAAAAATACAAAATGCAGCATGTTCCGATATAGATAGAAAAGCTCGTTTATGGGTAATTGACAATGGATCAAAGTTTTGTCCCCCAAAGCTAATTACATACTTAATTGTTCCATGGAATGAAGAAATAATCCGAGCGAATATAAACGATGTCCAATCATATAAAATTTCATCATTAATCTGTGATCTAAAGTATAATATTAATGGAACATCGAGAGGATTTATAAGTGTACATGATTACGATTTTTTATTGGTATTTTATTTGAAAGAAAGAAAATTTGGCAAAATTCAATTTAGGTAAGTTTTTTATTAGTCAGTTAATTACTAATTTTTATTTTTCATCGACAATTTCTATTTTTTAATTGCATGTATTCTGTAATCCAAATTGAGTCTTTTAATGAAATTAATTAGCTCAGTTGGAGTTAAGTCGTGTGATAGTGGAAGCGTCAGTTCTTCTACGAAAAATGGGTTGTATCTGTGCGAAGAAGACAGTTGCAGAAGTGGCAGAATATATACCTCTCGGCAACATCAAAGCCTATTTTGTTAAGATGGTGGTTTAAAGGACCACGTCACGCACCACGTTAAGGTCCTGCCAAACTCTTTTTAAGTTGAGACTCTTTAAAAACAGATGAAACAAGGAGATTAATTAGAAACTTTTTGGAGTTAGTCCCAGTTGCTTTTACCATAATTCAAAATTTTTTTCCTGTTCCCATGTTTGTATTGTGCATAACTGGGACATTATTAAAGCAGCAAACTTTTTGTAGATTTTGGTAGTACTCCCTTGCTAGTTTCGAATCAGAGCGGGTAGATTTCAGTACAATTTTTCGGTTTAAAATATTGCTGTTGCGGTGCCCAAGGTAGACAACGCTGGCGTGAGGACATCATCCAAGACCTTCGTGATATAGGATGTCGAAACTGGGGTCAACTGGTCATGGAACGAGATGATTGGAAGCTTATTGCACAGACGGCAAAATCCCTTCATGGGATGTAAACGCCAGAGAGAGAGAGGTGCCCAAGGTTCATTCTAGGACCAAACACTCCTGCCACTGGGTCCAAACTGGTTTTGTGGCCGTGATATGTAGTTTTCAATACGGTATCTGGCTGATATCTTTAAACCAAACTGTCTGCCGAAATCTATTGATATAGAATCCGAAATATGGTAAATACGTAGATCAGTTTGTAATTCAGCAAGAATTTCAAGGTGTCTAGTGAGATTGCCTGACTTAAATTCTCCTGTAAGCTGAAGTCTATGAGAGTTCAATATCGCTACAGATTTTACATGCAGGAGTAATGGAGAATGTTGTGGAAGAATCTACATTCTACTAAAACTACTACTGAATCTACAAACGTTGGCGTTTTTGAAGTGGAACTATGACACACAACCCTGGTTAAACATTCCAATTCAAACCTATTGAATCCTATTAAATCCAATATATTTTCAATAGGATTAAATCGGATTGAATTGGTTTAATAGGAAGACTTCAATCTACCAATTAAAATTCAATCGGAATGAATGGAATTCAACAGGAAAAGAGGTTCTATAGGATTCTAATGGAAATTTCCAATTGAATTTCAATCGGAAATTAAGAGATTCAATAGGAAAAAGGAACATAGAAAAAAATTAAACAATCTTATGAATTTAACAGGATTTAATTGGAAAAGATTTAATAGGAATGAATAGGATTAATCGGAATTCTGCAATGGAAATTTCCAATTAATTCCTATTTATATACATTTCCTATAGAATCCTATCCATTCCGGATGAAAAATAAAATTGAGATTTTTAACAGGAATGAATAGGATTGTATTGGAAATAGATTTTTTGAATAGGAATTAATTGAAAATTCCCAATGCAGAATTCCGATTAATCCAATTGATTTTTTTCAATTGGTTTCAATTGGAATGTTTAACCAGGGAAACCTTGGTGTTTTGTAAACTTATTTGAAGCAGATATTTGACGCGTTTTAGTCCACCAAACTGAAGCTTCGTATGTTAGAATTAGTTGTATATAATGATTTGGAGCAATCAAAGTTTAAGGCTAGGGTCCAAAGTTTTCCCAAACAAGTTTATGACAAGTTCCTAAACGAGTTTTTGAAGACTATCTACCCTATTGCAGAGATCTTTCCAGCTATTCCTTTTTGATTGTCTGAATTCCTTATCATAACTTGTTAAAGTCACTCGGTACTTTAGCCAATTATTTGTTTTTTCTTGTTGCTTTGTTTAAGAGCTTACGAACTTTGATCCTTTTCCTCTCTAAGTTACCCTTCTACCACGGTACATCTATGCCTGTTTTGGCTTGAGTTATTGAGAGTTTAGCTTGTATGTTTCAGTGATTATTTCTAGTAAATTGTTTGCTGCAAAGTCAAGCTCCAATGTTGTCAAGTTAAAACCTGTTCGTAGAGTAAAAAAAATAAAGCAAAAAGCACTAAAATTACTACAACAGAATTGTGATGTTAACTCGATCGTCCAAACAAAAATTTTATATCGTCGCTGGTCGAGGGTGTTAAGTGGTTAACCTGATCAGAGGGAGGGTTCGACCCTCGAGCTGAAATTGAGATAAGACTTTATTTCGGATCTTTCACTTTTCAAAGCAATTTTCCATTCAATTCAATTCAATAAATTCAGTTTAGTGGCTTATAATTCTCCAATGTGGAGTTGATTTTACTGTTACCATCTACGTTATTTTGACGATATGTAGTCGTAAGCTCGCAGTTGGTTTTTCTGAGGTTTCTAAATTGCTGGTGCTTTTTGGGTACTGTTCTACATTAAAACATATATAATAGTGATCAGATAAATAAGGTTCGTTCGAGACATGCCAGTTCTTAATATGGTTATGTGGTGTTTCTGTTCGAAAAATGAAAAAAGTGCTCGTCTTTTGAATTGATGTTACTACTTCATTGATTATTATTACATTACAACTTGATGAGTTTTCCTACCATTTCTGTTGACGTTTCGTTCTCATCCCCTGGGAAGTATCAAAAAGCTAAATAAATTTACGAAATCCACCTTGAAGAAGATAAATTTATATTTGCACGGTTGTAAGATCTCCGCATATAAATGCAATAACCAGAAATTTTTTTCAGGTGTTTGTTGAAAAAATTGTGTTTCTCGGTCTTTCCACAGCTTAGAAAAAGATCAGATCTGTATTTTTAGTATTTTTAATCGTTCTTTAGACCATTTATTCTTTTTCTGTCTACCCACGACTCCTGTATGAATGCAAGATCGTGAACATCCTGCTCAATTAAGCAGAGTATATTGCGGTAAGAATTTGAAACTGAAAGGCGCCTGGTCGCCAGAGTTCCATGCAAATGACCCAGTGCCCCCCTTCACCATAGCGCACATGTCTTATCTTAGTTTGGGCAAAGGCAGAGGAATGGACAGGGAATTGTTATAAGGAGTGGAAAAGGGGAGAAGTGTGGTTCGGAATCCCGTATTGGTTATTTAGAGGGTGAACTGGTCGCAAACGGTTCGTACAGGGTTGTCCGCTACCTGTAATCCCTCCTGGTAGCAAATACTTCGACCTCAGACTTAGACAAAACGATTACGTTTAAACTTATTTTTATTTTTTTTAGAGAATATAATACCATTAAGGATTTACCGTTCTTCCCAACCGAAATAGCATGGGGTCGTAAAAATCATCTTTACCTATCAAACAACAAAACTGGAGAGCTTTATTCTTTGAATCTATCCAAAATAAAAACGATCGACGAATTCGATGTAAGTAATAATATGTTATCTTTTACAACGCCGCTTTGGTCCACGCCCGTGATAGATGAAAGTATTTCGGGTAGAGTGGTAATGTTTCTTAAATAAGAATAATTAGTTGCATGTATTAATAATATTTTTGGTTTACTTACAGTCCAAAGCATCACTAAAATACATTGGCACTCTTTTAGGTCCATCCACTTCTTTAACTACAGATTCAAATGGTAATATTTACTATGCCTTACCCCGTGATGGTGCTGTAGTTCGTTGTAAAGGAAAACAACCGTTGACAGCGGAAAAGCATGATGTTCTTTTTCAAATAAGTTCAGTTGTTGTTCAAATACTTTTCGGTGTTCGTGGTTCTGTTTGGATTGTAACTGCAACATCGGGCTCATATTTTGATTCTGATTTAACAGATCATTGTATACGAATATTAACACATTACACATCTCAACCAACATTTTTCGAAGTTAATGAAAGTGAAGATGATTCTAATTATTATATCTTTTAATTTTTTTCTAACTTTATTATAACTGTTTTGTAATTTGTGTAATTGATAGTTTGCATAGCAATATATAAATTTTATCTTTTTTTATTTAAAAAAAAGTAGAAATATAAAAAAAAAATGCAAACCAATACATAAATTGAAAAACTAAAATCACAGAAAATAATAGATGCAAATAAGAGCTAATAAAATTTAATATAACAATAATATATTAATAGGTATAAGGAAAATATTTGGAATTCTAAATGACTAGTTAGTGATATCCTCCGGTTCTAAACGAATTAATAAAGCTGTTAAAATACACGCACCAGCTTCTTTTGTTGTCCACATTTGATTTGAATTTTCTGCAATCGATGCTCCTTCCTCACAATCAGACTCAACGTTGCACAATGATTGCGAACGACAACGCACTTCAAATGCAGCTCGAATTTTATAAACATTCGAATCTGATGTATATTTATGGATGATTTCGGTTAATGGTTTAAGATCTACATTAGGACAGGAATTTAATAATAAATGAGTTCCAGGACGTGAATCATCTTTTCCGCTACTACCTATAGCTATTATATAATTGTTTAAAAGTCATATTGTCAATTTAAAAAAATTAGTTACCTATAGGAAACGGTTGACCATGATCTAAAATGGAACGAATTTTATCAGCGCTGGTTGAATAAAAAGCTGTGGTCCAATCGCTACACTCCGTCGAAGCTTGATTTGATGTGTACTGATTTAATTTAAAGCGAACCCATCCTAGAATCAATATAAAAACATTTTCGCGTTTTGTAACATTGAAAAAATAATTATATTTACCATTTATAACGTAATTCCTGTATCCTTTGGTACAAACATCACAATAACAACAAGGCAGATCAGATGATAAAAATGCGTCAGGCAGAACTAGAGTTTTCTTAAATTTTGAAACCAATTTTAGATACTCACAATCTTTATTTTCAATTCCACCAGGTATTGATTCGTAGTCACTTAAACTCCGCAAATTACCCAAGGAGTCTAAACCACTTGATGTATTATTGACACTAATTTCAATCGACTGGTGCCTTACATTCTCTACATTTGAACTAAATGAAATTGACGGTTCGTTTGATCTTGAATCAACGGTTGATATTATTGTAACAGGGCTTTGGTTTAAATTATTTAATGGTAGGCTTAATTGTGAGGAATTACGGGATGGCATTGATGAGTATTCATCGACAATTTGTTCTTCGTTGTTCTCTATACTGTCCTGTGTATTCACTTCCGCTGTCCCAACATCGTGCATGTTGTTGATTTCTTCTAGATAGTTTGAATCATTATTATCTAAACGTATTTCATCAAATCCTTCATCTTCACGATTCGTATCACTATTGACCGATGAATTTAAATTACTATTATTGAATCTTTGAGTACTTTGACTTCGTTGAATATTTAAATTTGTAGAATGTTGCAATTGCAAGGAATCGCGCAAACAACAAGAGTCACCACGACTTGAATCCATGCGACCTTCAAGTGTGCGAATTCGAATTGATAAATTCATTAGCAAATTTTCAGATACACTTTCCATTACGGAACGTGTCATCGATGAACCGGCTATTGGATTATCCGTTTCTTTTTCGTGAACCTCTAAATCTGCTTTCTCGCATTGTGGAATATTACCTTCAACCTCAACACCTTAAATAAGTTTAGATGCTTTTATTTGTTAATAAATTAAAAATTAAATAAAACATACTAATGCCATTAGTCATTGTTACTTCTTCGTTAATCGGGGTACCATTACGAAGATCGCTATTTATAATAGAAACCTTTTCCACTTTCCCATATAGATCAATAACTGGATATATATGATGCGGTAAACCGCTTGCTAATTCATCTAAATTTGTGTGACCGACAGAAACAGCTAAAATATTATAAAACATAAATTGTGGTTTTATTAATAAACAAGAATATTTCTACTTAAGCTTCCAGAATGAGTAAAAGTTAAAGTGATAACAGTTCCAACTTCAATTTCATCTAATAGTTCACCGTATTTTGATTGCGTTTGTCTGCCGTTTAAATTTATATAATCGTTTGTGGCGATCCAACAAGGACGACGAAAAACAATTGCTGAAGCTGGTAACGGAAGATTTAGGCTTGCAGAACTTCCCAGCGCACCAATCCCTAACGAACCTTTCCACCGCGGATTTATGTGGTCGATTTTAAACTACAAAAAATAGAAAATTAAATGAAATTGTATCATTTTATGTTGTAAAAAAACTTACACTAATGCTATGTCCTTTACACATAGGTTTAGTGACACAAACAATTCCATGGTTATATGATTGAGAATTACGTATTGCTATCTTTTTATCATCCATTACTTGAACATTTTTTCCATGAAAATCAGAAAATTCATAAAAGAACGATTCCGAGTCCATAGACTCTAACATAGAATCTTGTTTATTTAATGGATCAATGCCGAGTTCTAATGAATCTTGTAATCTTAAAATACATGGTCGAAGAGGTGATGTTGGTCCTTGTGACGATATAACTTGTACCGCCATCGTTGATCCCTGTAATTCAATGACACCGTATACATCTTCCGTTATATTTTGAAAGGTTATATTCATATCTTCTGAATTTAGTAATATACGTAATGTTCGTGATGCTGACAATTCTAAAGCAATACGATCACCAACTCGTAACCATTCCAATGAAGCGAGAGACCTTTGTATTAAGTTATTATTATGTCTAACTTCATTCCCTGAAACATACCAAACATTTGCAGGAACTCTTTTAATACTAACTGGAATATTCTTTCGCACATGTTCATCGGACAAATTTAAATCAGTTACTCCTATTTTTAAACACCCAGCGAGGAGCGGATTTATTTCTGTTATTTTGATTTCAAACGCTTCACCAACAGCAATTGGTCGCTCGGAAAAGGCTAGACAATGTGAGAGTGCGGAATTGGCATGAGTACATCGACTAGCCATAGTCCAATTTTGAGACAATGTTACATTTCCAGATATGCATGACCAACGATGTTTTGATTCTAGAGCAGGTTGGATAACAGAAGTTGCTTGTAAACTTTGTGAATTTTCGCTTGTGGCGTACGGTGCACGTATATCAAGAGGTGTTGTGATGCTAACTTGAGCACATTGTCCATATAAATCTATAACAGCATACATGTTAGGTATACGGCAAATAAATGCGGGACCTTGATCTTGTCCATCTATAAAGAAATTGATGGCATCCCCATTTCGAATAACTCCTATTTTTCTACCACTTTGTAGGGAATCCAAATCAAATCTCATATCGTTGCGTATTGTGACACCATTATGCATTAATGTTGTACCAGAGAGCATAACTGTGTCATGATCTAAATCTGTTGCAGTACTAGGAAGTGTTATTTCATCAGGTCGTACTCCAGTTACACCCATTTCTATACTGCCATTCCAATGATCAACCATTGATTCTAAAACCACTTCAAACAGTTCGCGCTGTCGAAGTGGACGATTACTAAAAACAATCGAATCATTAAATTCCGCAAGTGCTTTTGGTCGACTAGCTGTAAGACCACCATTTGTTATTCGAGCATTTTTTCCATGTATTTGATGAAAACGTAAACGTGGTTCACTTGAGTATAAAGTTGTATTTGAAATCGTAGAATTACCAGTATCTGGACTACCACATTCAGATGTATCTACGATACTTGCTTGTGCTGCTTGTCCATACAAATCTATGACACCATAGACTCTATCGGGGACATTCGAAGCAGCAGCACCCTGATCCACATCGTTAACCCAAAAATGCAATGTGCCATCATCTTTCCTCACAACTCCTACTCGATCACCTACCTATAACAAATAAAAAATATTTGAGTCATTATATTAAACAATTTGAATATTACATAATTAAGTAACAAAAAAGGTAAAAAATATCATTCTAACCTCCATTACCTGTAATCGATCTAAATTTGTTCCATATTGTTCAATCACAGTTGTTCCATTGTGCATTACACCATTTCCAGTCATCATCCATGTACCAGAACGAACGTTTGTCATGGTAAATGGAAAATCTAAATCTGTTGGACAGTGTGTAGTAACTCCCATTTCAATAGATCCTGCCCATTTGGTAACCACACGCTCTAAACGCACTTGAAACAATTCGTTCGGTCGCAATGGTCTTCTTGTTAAAACAACTCCATTATTGAAATCATCCGAGGCACTTGAAAAACATTTTCAAATCAGATTTAATATATTTTAGTTTTAAACATTTTCTTACTTTGGCCTTAATGCTGTTCTGCCACTATGGGTAACTGTTGCATGAGATCCACAGACAGGATGAAAAGTTAAACGATCACTTTGTGTATATTCAACTTCAGGACTATTACCAACTGCTTCCGGTTCCACAGTTTGCAAACTTAACATATTATTTCTTCGTGTTAACAAATTTTGTTGTTCTCTTTCATCTCGATCAACAATTGTTACTTTAATTGTCATTCCATACAAATCAATAACCCCCCATAAAGTTTGTGCAACAACTTTCGCCGCTACACCCTGATCTTGTCCATTGATAAAATAATGAAAATTACCATTTGACTTTCTCATCATACCTACACGATCACCTTCACGCAATTCATCTAAATTAAATTCACCATACTCACGACGAGTGCCTTTTCCATTTGTTAATATACCACAACCGGACATCATTATAGTCCCACTTCTCATATTTGTCATGGTAGCTGGAAAATGGAGTGCTGCTGGAGAATGTGTGGTAACCCCAACTTCAATGGAACCAGACCATTTATCAACGAGCTTATCTATTCGAATTTCGAATAATTCATTATCCCTTAAAGGACGATGAGTCATAACTACACCATTATTAAATTCATCTAAAGGACATCTTCTTTCAGCTGTACGACAATTTGCACTTAACTTGACTAAAGAGCCACATCGCGTATGAAATCTTAATCTATCATTCATATCGAATCCTTCACCATTTTGACTAGAAATGAGTGATCCAGATGAGCCAGGATTTACTGATATATCCACTGACATTGGAATATCAATATTTTGGGTTATTCGTGTTGATTCTCCAGCGTATTCAAGAGTGTCGGTATGACAAACAGAAACTTGTACACATCTTCCGTACAAATTCACCAAGGCATGTAGCGGTTTAGGCATTCCAGTTGCGGCTGCTCCTTGTGATTCGCCATTTATATAAAACACCAATTCACCTTGTGATGTTCTTACAACACCCACCTTATCACCTTCCTTTAATTTGTCTACATCAGATCCATAATATTCCACTAAAGAAGCACCATCTTTAACCACCGATATTCCAGAGAGCACCCATGTTCCATTTTTAAGTTTTGTAGCACATGGAGGTAGTTCAACTGTTTCCGGATTTACAGCCGTCACACCAATTTCAATACTACCATTCCATGCATTAATTTTTTCATCAATACGAACTTCAAATAAAATGTCATCAATCAAAGGTTCACTGCTTAAAACTAAACCATGGTTAAATTCACTAATATTACGTTTAGCTGTACGGTTCCCATTCGATAATGTTATACGTTTACCACATCTTCGATGAAATGACATTATTTATAATAATATATGACTTTTTATTGATAATTTATACTAATAACTAAACATTTTTCCTTTTCTCGTTACAAACAATATTGTGTTTTGACAACTGCTAATTTTTATGCCAGTGTTCTAATTGACAATAAAAAAAAATATCCATGCAGATTATGCAGAAAAAAAATTGAATATAATTTGGATTTTTGTTTTCCTTTGAAAACGTTATTTGTTTTGTTTTTCTTTATTATTTTAATACTTGTGACCTCACTAATTAATATTTTATTATAAACTTATATGAATAACTTATTTAATTTATGAAAATAAAATTAGAAGTATTCCAAACTCAAAAGAAAATGTTCTTATGCAAAGGAGAAAAGGAAAACTGTCAATAATACAGATTGAAAATTGACAGCAATTCGCCAATTATGTTGCGAGTTTTTGTTTTATTTTGACATTACACTTCGCCATACTGTTTGTGCTTTATAACCTAAAATAGTTGTGTTTCTATCGAATTTAGGTAAAAATTATTCCAATTTTATATAATATTGATATTTTAACGTAAAAATTATTTATTTTTTATTATCTACTTTCATGCATTTGTTATTAATAGATTTATTTGTTTTCCTCACATCTTATATTTTGCGTTTCATATGCAATCAAAGTAGTTGAGTTAAAATCAAAAAATTATATTAAACAAGATGAATAATATTTTAAACTTTTTCAATTTTACAAAACGACCTAAGATAGAAGAAACAAAAATTTCTAATGAAAGGTAGATAAATCTTTTTGTATCCTATAAATTTCTTTTTGTTTGCAGGAAGTTGAAAAATTGGTTTGGTTGTTAAAATATTTAAAAATAGCTGAACCTCAAAACTGGATAATAATAATTTTCCAGTTTTCCATTCCATACCTGAAGGCATGGAAATTGATTCAACAAGTGAAAATTGTGATATTAATTCATTGGTCATGGCTTCAGAAAACATTCCAAGTTGTAGTTCTTCCACTGATGACTGGCAAATTGCCGAAATTGATGATTCCAATATTAGTATAGAAAAGGGACCGTTAGAAAGGTTTATTTTTTATCCCTATTTAGACATATTTTTTTTCTCTTCTAAATAATTGAGTCACTAATATGAATTGTGTTGAATTTTGCAGATTTGTTTCTTACTTGGACAAAATTGATACGAAAGTTGAAAAATTAAGAAAAGAAGCAGTGGACCTACAAGAAAAAAAGGATACCCTTTTGGTGTCAATTGATTTAGTAAAAAATCATGAAGCCTTAGCGAAAATGGATGAGTGTAAGTTCCGTTTAGGATTATTGCATTTTAAATGTTACTTAAAATTTGTTTGCTGTAATCATACACAAATTCAAGAGTATTTGGTCGTTTTTATATATAAAGAATAACGGCAAAATGATTACCCTAAAACCAAGTCAATTTTTAAGATTTTGATAAAAAAAATGAAACTAATAAAAAATTGGACAAAAATAAATAAACTAAAATATATAATTTTTTTGTTTTTAGATGAACGCGAGGAAATAAATTATTATATTCAACGGGTTAGCTCACGACTGGGTACCGTCGATTTACATGTAAAAACTGTACGTGATACAGCCCAAGAAGAATCACTTCATCAAATAAACGTTCTAATTGATTCGCTTATAACAAGCGGCGACCCTACTTCATCACGTCATCGATGCCAAACATTTCTTAACGGTTGCAATGCGTCGGATATGTCTGTTCAAAAACAAATGGATGATGTTACTTTGTTGCATATTGACAAAAAATTCGAGAATTTTTTGTTAGGATGTGCGTTAGATGATCAAAAAAATATAAAAAAACGATTGCAAGCTCTAATCATATACCTAAACAAACAAATTGTAACTGACTGAATAGAATTAATGTGTTCTGATTTCGACAAATTTCAATTTTATCATCATTATTAGTTAAATATTCAAATAAATATATTTATGTCGAAAAAAATTAAATATGTATACCTAAATTTAAACGGTTTCTGACCATCAAACATTTGCTTAAAATAAAAAAAAGCGGGCTGAACCTCCAAGAAAAGGTGCTGAAGTTTTAATTTCAGCAACACTTTTCCACGAACTTTTTATACAACAAAGCCTTTTAAAGTTTTTGAAAACATGAAATTATAAAACATATTTTTTGATTTTATGAAATAAATCAGAACACATGCTTTCTTTGTGTAAAAGTTTATTTTTAATTAAAATACTAAATTAACATACCTAAAATATTAAATATATTATAATTACTTTAATTAGTACTAAATCAATTCAATTAAATGTTACAAAAAAGAAAATCAAATTAAAAATTGATTTAACTGCCTGTTTTAGAATAACGTTTCCAGAATTTTTTGACATCATCGTGACCGTTTTTTGTAACCACCATCGTACGATTACGTTCGTTTTGCCAAATTAAAACTTTAATTGACTGTGCATAATCACGTAACGTTGTAAAATCTGCCTGCGATAGGAATTGATTGTATACAACACCTTCGGTAAATGTAAAACGGTTTCGTTCGTTTTCCCACAATTTTATTTGATCAACAACGGTGGGTGGTAAAGGTGATTTCGATTTAACATACTGCTCTTGATTGAACATCTAAAAGAAACAAAAGTTTACACGAATTAACAAATTAGTTCTAATACAATTAAGTTTCTAGTTACAGTAGGATGGGCATGCTGTTCCAAGTAACTAATTATTTGTTCGGCTGTAATTCCACCCCGTAATGCTTGACGAATCGAATCTCTAGTTAAAACGCCAACCATTAAATTAGGGAATCGATACATTAGCTCCGTAAATAATCCTAATAATGCTACTTGTAAATTTGAATCTGTATATGCGTATACTCGATAATTTGTCTCCACAACAATATTACAATCACTATCTTTCGATGATTTGTCTTCATCTATGATGGGGACAGAGTTTCTATTTGTGATGTTAATTGCTAATCGAGTTGGGTAAAAACGACCCACTTTTCTCTAAAAACATTTATATTTTATGAAATCAGACCCAACCATTTAAACAACCATATACTAACTTTTCTTTGGTAAACTAATCCAAATTCTCGTAAATGTTGAAGAAATGTTAGAAGACCTTGACTTAATCCTTCTGAACTATAATCTCTACCCAATGTAGAGAAACTTAACTGAAATAACATGGATAAACATTCTGGAAGATTTAAACCCCGCTGCTCGCATGTATCTAAATATTGCAACATAAAATGCCAAACTTGTGCCTGTGTATCTAAAAGTAAAAACTGAAATCCTTGTCGGGTTATAGCGGGACTGCCATCGTTTTCATCACGTTTCATTAAATTAGCATGAAGTAAAATCCTGACAGCATCTGGTGAAATCCCTTCACCTTCTACACCTTTGGCGGTACCGGCACCAACCATATAATGCAAAACGCATCGCCATCTAGAGAGAGCGTAATTGTCCAAAAAGTCTATATCACGTGCTCTTGTATCTGGATCTAATGTTGTCGACATAGACCATGGGCGTCCTCTAAACAAAAAATGACCAATAAAAGGTATTTGTAATATTATAAAATTAATTATAAGTACCCCCCAAGTAAAGCTACTTTTAAGTTTTTCTTAAAAGTTGGACTTAATTCCCAAGCAGGAAGACCACCTGGAATAGCTGCCGCTCTCCAAACACCAAGTTCTGTCAAAACCGAATTTGCAGCAGCATGCTCTCTGAATAAAATATTTTCTTGTTATTAATTGATCATAATAAAAAAACAAGGAACTTACTTTGCAAACACTTGAGATCCCCATGATGATATTACTGCTTGTGGCACCGGTTGTTCAACAAATAAAATTCGAATTACAAATTGTTTTGCTATATCAGGTAGTTCTCTAAAATTATCAAAATATGAGTTGTGATCGTAAAATAATCAAAATTCTGAACAAACCTATAAACTGCCAAGCAAATTGTGGGGTAATTAAAAAATTTGTCTAGTATATCTGAAGGACGGGATTTAAGGTATTCTTGTAAATCTTTGCACTCTAAATTAGTAGGTTTAGCTAAGATGGATAATGTTGCCTTCGAAGCTTGTTTATCTGCCATTTTAATTCATTAATATTACAGAATACAAAAATGAATTGAATATTTTTAAGCACATTACACTTGTGTTGATTATTTTGACGTACAGTCTTTAACTTAAAATAATACATGTGAAGTTAGTATAAATATCATACAGTTAGAGCTAAAAATATGGCCTAACAATTAGGGATTGCAATCCCGAGGTGTTTTATGAATCCCAGGGGGTCAATTCTAGCTTGATGACTTCAACTTTCGAAATTGAAGTCATAAATATCGATTCTGTCTGGGTCATATGAGTTTCTCCAAACTCATTTGAAATGTCAAAAAAGTCATTAAAAAAAAAAGCTGTGACTACCGTTATGTATTACAAATTTCGAATGATAAATTTCAAAAAAACTAGCTAAAGCACCCACAAACAGTGAAAAGGTTGCTCTAGTTGATTATTTAGAGGAACATTTAGAGTTGGCTCGAAACCAATTTTCATCTGCAGAGTATGGAAAATGCAAACTTGCAGAGCAATGGCAGGATGTTACATCAGATGTAGCATGCCTTATAGATGCAATGGGAAGGGCTCATAAGACTGGACCAACTTGGAAAAAATATTGGGAGGATTTGCGTAAATGCGCTAAATTAGTTGGTTAGAACATTTAAGCACTAATACCATCCTCTTCGTCATCCGTTTCATTGAAATTTCGTTATCCGACGACAAAGTATAATTTTCTGTCAACATAATATTATGGATGATAGCGCATCCATTAATTATAGTGCCGGATCGTTGAAGAGTATACTTTAAAATTCTTTGACGAGAGAGACATCGAAAACGACTTTTTAAAATATTTATTTTGTATAAAACTTAAATTTATGTATCATAAAGAAACACAAATGTACATAAAACTGACAGTAATTGAATTTTTTAAATGTCAAACAGTCATTCTATGAAAATTGATTTGAAGTCACTCACTTTTTGACTTAGAATCGCAAAACATAGAATTTTGAGTTCGAATAAATGAGTGACTCTCTTTAAGTTGGATTTTTTTAACAGTCATATGACTGAGTCACCTCATCAAGCTAGAATTGACCCGGGACTACGGGATTCATAAATTTTAAGGCCTGCTATGACTATACACCTGAGCTAAACTATGCGAACTATGTTTTTAAAAAAGTAATGTTTTAATGCGAATAAAGCTTTTTTGAAAAAATGTAATGTTTCCGTTTTTCTTTTCTTTTTTAAATGTTTTGTTTTGTTCTATAATTACGTTATATACATGTAGTGTGTTCCATTTACCACATTTTCCTTTACTTTTGTACTAAATTTCGTTTTCAAGTTAACCATATCAAATGATGGTAAAGCTACGTGACAAACTTACGTTTCTATTCACCGCCAGAGTTTTTGTCAGTTTAGAGAATAATTTCAAATATGTTTGCCCAAATGCTTATACAAATTTAGAATTTCTAGCCTAAATGTCATATTTGTGTCCAGCTTTCTTTAATTGTTTATATTTTGCATGAATCATAATTTTAATTTTCAGAAATTTTTTAATATTTAATTAATTTTCTTAAATTTAACAAACTCAAAATAAAATTTAAACTTAAAATTTTGTCAAACTAATAATTTTCTTTTACGTTGTTTAGCAATATTGTTTTTCAAAAAAGTCAAAACAATTTATTGTCAAAAAAAAATGTCGGAAACGTGTAGTAAGAAAGAATTTGAGTTGTAGTAGATCAAAAATCTAATACACCTCACATTTAAGTCGTTCCATTTAAAATTCGGTTCGGGTAGCAAGTTTACCTAAAAGGAACACGGGTATTATTTTTTAAAAACATAGATCGCATATTTTAGCTCAGGTGTATAGTACGCCTAAATCCCGGGATTCCCGGGATTTAAAATTTGTATGGAAAACCATAATTAAGAAAAAAAAAATACAATTTTCAAATAAAAAACACATTATTCATTTTTTAATGTCGAAAAGAATAAACATGTAAAACAATTACTTACTAATTAAACTTCTAAAAAAAAAATAAAAATTGAAGAACCAAAATAAAACTTTAATAATATTACATAAGGTTATATGGGCTGAAAAAACCAGTGTCAAGTTACTTGACATGCCCAAAAACCAAATAAATATGTAAAAATATTACATAAAGAAAAACCAGTACCATTGACTTTCGAATGATTTAAGAAATAGATTTTAGGAAACATAATGCGTCAAACCTGTTTGTTAATTTGGAAATAATATTTATCCACGACTACTAACGAATATATCCTTGATATGCGTATATCTTCCATTGTAATTGTATTCATTCCCCAACTAGAGATTCTAATTAAATTCTTCAACAGTTCTATAGTTTATTAAATATTCCCCTAACAAAATAACAAATTAAAAACTTCATTTGTTGGTATTGTAATATAAACAGGTTAAAACGAGAACAATACACATATAAAATATAAAATAAAAAAAATTGCTTTGTTTTTTATACTATCTTTGATGCATGTATTTCAATATGGTGATACAAACTTTAGCAATCAAACTGGTAATTAATCGAAATATTTTGTAGTCGTGGATAAAATAGCATCTTGTATTCGTATAGGATGATGGTAATTCTTCACTCGAATGATTCCCTCCACTCGCTACGCTCGTTTCTGGAAACTTCATCCTCGTGAAGAATTGCCATCAATCTCAACTCGTACAAGAATCTACTATTCCGAAAGTTGAAAAAGCCCGTTCCGCTTCCACACTTCTTGGTGGAATGGTCAATAAATTATTATACATTCACTATACAAATGCGGCCTCTATGACGGCTTTGCTTACTTATTTTCATTTCTCTACCAATTGCGGTGACCAGTAATTACCAGTATTTAATATTAATGTAATAATAATAATTAATTAATAATAATGTAATGACCAGTATTTAATATTTTATGTTGTTCCATTTTGGCCAAAAAAGATTTTTATAGGTTTTTAACGTGAAATAAACTGCGTTACAGTTCATCTTCCAAAGTGCTTTTTTCTACTATATCGACTGAAATCTTATTCTTAGCTACATTTTCGTTGTAATCTGTGCTCAATGATGTTGCAGTTTGAGTAGTTGTATAACCTGTTTCACAACCCACGTCTGCTGCTGCTGATGTAATCTTCAATAAAAACTTTTATGGAGCTTCGACTTGGAACAGTAAATATGTTCGATGTATCATCAACAAAAGCAGAGTTTCCATTCTTAAATACTTAAAATGTTTCGGTTTTCCTTGCCGTTATGCTATAGTTATTGAGACATTCGTCAACTCGCGAACTTATTGGTTTGCTTTGTTTTTCTAGCTCAGTATATCCTGAAGAGCTACAAGTGCATTAGGCAATATTTCATGATAGTGCAACAAGATTAAAGATGTAAGCGTTGACTGAATCGAGTTTATCCCTTATCATCTCTAAAATATAAACCTTAACAAATATTTTCTCATTGCTATTGCCAGTGGTATTTAATCTCATTACATATGCCCAACAATTATAAAAATGCAAATCAACAAAACAGGATTCCGTGTTTTCATTGATTAATCACGGCAAATATAACAATCCCGTAATCTCGGGATTTTCTTTCAATAATCCCGGGATTGCGGCATCATAAAAATGGGTCGGGATCCCGGGATTGCAATCCCTACTACACAATACACTGAGCGATACAAAATTTACAATAAGTTTGTTTAATTTGCCAAATTACACTAACACATAGACATTGTGCGAACTCACATATCTTTGACAGAACAAAGTTTTTGGTGATGGTGAAATTTGTAAAAACAAAATTTTGACATAAGTTGAAAAACTTTTTAATTTTTATGTTTGCTGTTAATAAATATATATATATATATATATATATATATATATATATATATATATATATATATATATATATATATATATATATATATATATATATATATATATATATATATATATATATATATATATATATATATATATATATATATATATATATATATATATATATATATATATATATATATATATATATATATATAATATTTGATGTGATTTTTGGCTTGTCTATTATTTTAAATAATAAATTTTTTGGGATAAAGCCAATAAATAAAACAATATTTTTAAAAAATTGTTTATCCAACAATTGTTTCGGTTTTTAATAAACCATCTTCAGGGATAACATACAATACATATAATGAAAAATTCTGATATAAAAAATAAACACAACTTGACAAATGAAATAAAAAACTTATTATGAAAACTTACAATCAAAAAAGAAAAAGCTAACTATATAAAAAATAATGAAAGAAAATACAAAACAATAATACAATGATAAAAAATTAGAAAATGTTAAGTAGAAAAAGCTCTATGATGTTTAATGTTTAAAATAAAAAATTTTTTAGTTTTGCAGAACAAAATCATAAGTGTTTTGAAGAAAATTCGTATCAGTTTGTATATTTATACAATTTTTATTTTGTTTGATGCGAATCATTTCCAAAATTCTACGTTTGTTTAAATTTTTTTCTTTATCCAAAATTTTGAAATTTTGAAGGGGTAGATCTGTACTGCAGCTTTTCTTATGGTTGGATAATGCACTGATATTTTCATTATTTTGTTTTTTTGCGTCGTTTAGATGTTGCTTTATACGTTTTCCTAGATATTGCTGTGTTTGCCCTATGTAAGATTTACCACATTCACAATCAGCTTGATAAACTAAATTGGATTCAATATTCATAGGTATTTTATCTTTTAATTTTGAAAAAATAGTGTTATATAAACTATTATTAGCTGTTCCTACAACTTCGAAATTAAAGTTTTTTAACAAGTGTTTTATTTGTTCGAAAAGACTTTTGACATAAGGTATAGTCATGTAAATTTTGTTGTTGTTCATCAATGTTGATTTTGCTAAGACAGTGTTTTCATTACTGTAAATTTGTTGATTTACTAATTTACGTATAAAGTTTTCTGGATAATTATTTTTTTGGAGAGTTTCAAAAAGTAAATTTAAATTTTTGTTATGGAATTTTGGATCAGATAAGCTCAAGATTTTTTTAACCATTAAGGTGACAGTGTTTTTCTTATAAGATAAGGGTAGCCATGAATTAAAGTTCAAGTATCTACCTGACCATGTTTTCTTATGGAAAATCAGTAATTAGTTTGCCATTACTTTGACGATGTATGATAAGATCTAAAAACGGTAGGCAGCAATCATTTTCTGTTTCAATCGTGAACTGTATATTCCTGTTAAAATTATTAAACTTATTTAGAAAATCTTGTATTTTGTTTTTGGGACAAGCAGTTAGAATGTCGTCCACATATCTAAAGAAAAATGGTGGTTTGAAGGTCATATCTTTTAACACAGTTTTTTCAACATATTCCATAATTATATTAGCACAAGATGGGCTTACAGGAGATCCCATTGGACTACCGAAAATTTGTTTATATGCTTCCTGATTATAAGTAAATTCACAATTGTTTAAAACTAGTTCTAATGCTTCTATAAATTGTACCTTTGTCAATTTTAGCTTGTTAAGTTTTTTGATTTCCATCCAATTTTGTTTTACAATTTGAACAACAAGATTACTATCCACGTTTGTAAACAAAGAAACAACATCTAAAGAAATCAAAATATAGTCATCGGCCAGTTGATATTCACTTAATTTTTCTTTTAAATCTTCTGCATTTTTGACAAATGTTTTAGTTCTTCCCACAAACTTATTTAAAATGCTAGATAAAAATGACGATAAATTGTAAAGCGGTGTTCCAATAGAACTTACAATTGGACGAAGAGGGATACCAGCTTTATGAACTTTGGGTAAACCATATAAAGTAGCAGGTATACCGTAATAAGAACGCAACCATTTTCCTTGATCTTTCGATATTCGTTCTTCAGTTTCCCATGTCATTACCATTTTATTAAGATGTTTTTGAATATTGGCAGTTGGTACTTTAGCAATTTTTAAATAAGTTGTATCATCTTGTAATAAGGTTTGTATTTTAAATTCGTAATCACTTTTTTTCATGACAACTGTGATATTTCCTTTATCTGCTTTTAATATATGTATATCATCATTAACTGTCATAAAATTCTTCGTATCTTTTAAATCACGAAGCAACTTTAATTCCTCATTTGAAAGCAGTTTTTTGTGGTTATGCTTATGTTTAAAGTTGGTCAATATGTTGACAAAACGATTGCGTAAATTTGACTTAGTCAAATCGTCAAATTGATCTTCACAGCTCAGAAGAACACTTTCAACTCCACACACTATCTTATCAAATGGTATTCTTTTAGGATTGACAGGGGGAGCAAATTTTTCACCGAGTTTCAGGACATTTTCAACATTTTCTGGTATTGTTGTTTCAGAAAGATTGACTAACCATTTACCATCTGATAAACCAATATTATGATTGGCCGATACAGTTGAATATTCACGATCACTTTGAACAAAGATGTTTTCTGTTTCGTTTGCTAAATTTATTGGTATTGGTCTTAAGAGGTTATCAATTTTCCGACGATGAATAATTTTTATTTCTTCAAAAATATCTTTAAATTGTTTTTCTGATCGATCAAAAATTAAGGAAGATAGTTCAGGTGGTAAATTTTCAATAATAAAAATTCTTAAATTTTCAATTTGTTTTTCCAGATTTTTAATGATGCCAAAAATTTCGGTAATTTCACGACTAAGGACTGTGAACAAAAAACGATGTTCTGCATTTTCAAAAATTTGTTTGTCTATTTTACACGTGTTCTTGAGACGTCTATTTTTTGGTAACACACGTTGTTTTCTATAACGTAGTAGTAGGTATTTCTTGTTTAGAGCTTTTGCTAACTTTAATTTTTCACTAAAAAATTGAGCAACTAGTCTCATTGTATCGTTGTTTGTTTTTCTTTTTAAAAATTTAAAAAAGTTCTTGTTTCTATTTCTATTTCTTTTACCCATGTTTTCACCAAATGGGAGTAATATATAATATTTGATGTGATTTTTGGCTTGTCTATTATTTTAAATAATAAATTTTTTGGGATAAAGCCAATAAATAAAACAATATTTTTAAAAAATTGTTTATCCAACAATTGTTTCGGTTTTTAATAAACCATCTTCAGGGATAACATACAATACATATAATGAAAAATTCTGATATAAAAAATAAACACAACTTGACAAATGAAATAAAAAACTTATTATGAAAACTTACAATCAAAAAAGAAAAAGCTAACTATATAAAAAATAATGAAAGAAAATACAAAACAATAATACAATGATAAAAAATTAGAAAATGTTAAGTAGAAAAAGCTCTATGATGTTTAATGTTTAAAATAAAAAATTTTTTAGTTTTGCAGAACAAAATCATAAGTGTTTTGAAGAAAATTCGTATCAGTTTGTATATTTATACAATTTTTATTTTGTTTGATGCGAATCATTTCCAAAATTCTACGTTTGTTTAAATGGTTTATTAAAAAGATGGTTTATTAAAAACCGAAACAATTGTTGGATAAACAATTTTTTAAAAATATTGTTTTATTTATTGGCTTTATCCCAAAAAATTTATTATTTAAAATATATATATATATATATATATATAGATATATATATATATATATATATATATATATATATATATATATATATATATATATATATATATATATATATATATATATATATATATATATATATATATATATATATATATATATATATATATATATATATATATATATATATATATATATATATATATATATATATATTTTGGGTGGCTCTTAATTTTTTTTTTTGAATTTCTTAAGTCTCAGGGCAAAATTTTATTCCTTTTAACAAAAGAAAAAAAATGTTCTGGAGAAATCCGATCAAAGTAGTTTAAGGCGGCGCGACGGCGGTTTAAAGTTGAAACATCTCATTTTTTCCACTTTTTCACGCTTCACAACCCTTAAATCGCATTTAACAACCCTAGATTGAATTTAAATGTATTATTTAGTTCAATCGCTTTCCAAACTGCATAAAAACATTTAAATCGAACTGCAAATCACGAAGTTATGGAAAATAAAAGCATCGTTCTGACGTCTCACATGGTCATTTACAACAAAAAAAACATTTTATTTTCTACATTTCATTTATACAATTATTTGACACTTCTAGAAGAAATAAGAAGAAGAAGAAGTAAAATTGCCATCATCCTATGCAAATACAAGATGCTATTTTATCCACCACTGCAAAATATTTCGGTCTTAAGTATTACATTCATGAGCTAAAAGTGAAATTCTTACCCCCACTTTTTTGTCATTTCTTGACGTTTTAGGACCTACTACTGATTCTAAAAAAGCAAAAAAAAAAAATTTATGCCTGTCTGCGGGCCGACCGACCGTCCGACCGGTCGGCCGGCCGTCTGGCCTTCACGACCGATGAAATCTAGAAAACGGATGAAGGGATTTTAAAAATTTTGGTTTCTAAAAATAGGTACGCTCAATGGTAAGAGCCGAAAGGACGATGTGTTCGATAACTGTACCGGAAGTGTGTCAAAAAAATCGTCAAGTGTGTCTCAACAAGGAAATATGCATATTTTTTGCTTAAAAAACGTTCGTTTTAAGTGATAATAAGTAGGAACAAGGACATGAGGAAAAACCTAGATGGTCAGGATTGGTATGTGAGATCAAAAACTAGATTATTGCATTATAAGTTTGTCCAAAAATTGTTGTCAAGTGTGTTAAAAGAAGATTTTTATTTATTTTTTCTCCCAATTTTTTCACCCAAAAATTAAATTAATTATTTGTTTGACATGAAACTTTATAAAAAGGTATTTATGTGTTGTTGTGACACATATTCTAAACCCTATAACACAACACTTTTTATTTAAAAACAAAAACAAAAAAAAACGTGAGACGTCAGACCGATGCTTATATTTTCCATAACTTCGTTATTTGCTGTCCGATTTGAATGTTTTTGTGCATTTTGGAAAGCTATTAAACTAAATTACACGCTGAAATTTTTTAATCTTAGATCTAGGGTTGCTAAACGCGATATAAGGGTTGTAAAGCGTGAAAATGTGAGAAAATATGAAATTTTCAACTTTAAACCGCCGTCGCGCCGCCTTAAGCTACTTTAATCGGATTTCTCCAGAACATTTTTTTCCTTTTGTTAAAAGGAATAAATTTTTGCCCTGAGACCTAAGAAATTCTAAAAAAAAAATTCTCCATACAGCTAAGAGCCACCCTAATATATATATATATTAGACTGGTCGTTAAAAACTAAATTTTCCGAGACGCCCCCTAGAAAAATTCTTTGGGGTCAAAAAACCGCAACAGCATTATTTTTTTTTTAAATCAAAAGAACACGTGCCGCAAAATCGTTGAAGTTGATTTTTTGAAAAATTCGTAGATTTTTTCAAATATCTCATAAAATGTGCAGATGTCAAAAAAAATCACATAACCATTTTTGTAGGAAATTTAATTCTCTACAAAAAAGGTTCAACTCATTTTTTCCCGAAAACGTATAGTTCTCATGATATTTTGAAAATGAACTTGTAAGTTTTCGTAATTTTTAAAAAACATAAAAAATAAAGATGACGAAAAACTCCTAATTTTCTTCTTATGCTATAGAATGAAATGTATAAAAAAATAATCGTGACAAAAAAAATCAAAATTAGTACTTTTTCGTCGAAATTTTCATCATTTGGTTTTACGAGTTTCGAAGAATTTCAAGTTTTATTTCAAAATATCATCAGAAATATAGGTTTTAGGAAAAAAATGACTTGGACCTTTTTTGTAGAGAATTAAATTTCCTGCAAAAATGATTAAGTGATTTTTTTTGACATCTGCATATTTTATGAGATATTAACAATTTTATCAAAAAATAAACTTCGATGATTTTGCGGCACGTGTTCTTTTCACTTACAAAAAAAAAAATAAAGCCGTTATGGTTTTTTGACAAGGTACAGGTAGGTTTGACAAAGAATTTTTCTGGGGGGCGTCTCGGAAAATTTAGTTTTTAACGACCAGTCTAAAATATATATAGGGCCATTCCGCGGTGATCGATACCAGAAAGTAAAAAAATAACTTGCACTTATGTATACTTACATAGAAAATTAACAGACTTTATATTTTAATTTATCATTATTTAAAAGAATTTCTATAATATTTTTGCCGATTTTCGTAATATTTTGATCAAGCCAAGTGAGCGGATTTCAAAGTATAGCATGGAAAAAATTTACTAAAATAGCAACACGATTTTTACGTCAATCACATTCAAAAACCCGCCATTCACATTTGCTGTCTATACTGCGACTCATTATTATTTGTAAAAAAAAAAATTGAAAGCAATCAGGTAAGTAGTAATCATTTTATTCATGAAACTGTAACGCAGAAATTTCTGTAACGCCCGTCACAAAATGCATAGAAAAGTTCATCCTACATGAGGCTGACTAGCTTTTATTTTGTATTGACCTTACAGAAGTAAGGTTATAGGATTAAACAATCCTTGAAAAATATTCGTGTGAATTAAAATAGACCTTGCGTTAAAATATAGGCTGATTTATTTGTGTAACACCCGTCACACCTTACACCCGTTACAATTTTCTTTACTAATGTTATAATTTTTTAAGTGCACAATAGGAATATAATACGTTCTTATATGTGTTTCTCTATGTGTCTATGTGTTCCACCTATCTAATATCCCTGTGTGAAAAAATTGATAGTTTTTTCAGACGGATGCCCAGTTCAAAATAAATTTACTATTTCCAGTGTCTATTGCAGTGAGAGACTGGAGGATAGGCTTTCTTTGCCACTAGTTACGGTAAGGGCGCTGTCGACGGCTGTGTGCAACTGCGACGGATAGACTTTGGCGGGCAATAAAATCTCGGTGATTTTTTATCAACATATTCTGGTATTATTATGAATATTTGTCTTCAAATCCAAAAGGCCCGCGTTAAATATCATTTCGTCAATGAAACCGACATTCATGATCTTTAGTAAGTAGAGTACCGATTAGAGAAGTACTGCAGTAGAGTACACGAGAAAAAGAACCGATGGAATAATGGAATACTTTAAAGATGCTACCTCAACTGCAAAAACAGCACTATTTTAGATACTTGACTGGAAATTCCATTTCATATGGTATTACAGGGAGTTCAAACTCCCAAAAATGTCTTTTGTTTAGAGACAAAAATAATCATAAAAGTCCAAAATAATAAAGAAAGTCTCAAAATTTACTTAAGAATTTGTTTAATTTACACTCGTAACACCCGTCACAAATCTTGTAACACCCGTCACAAGCTTTTTTTGTAAAAGAAAAATATAAAAAGTAATATATAAACAAAATACTTAGAGTATAGGAACGGACGATTCTTTAACTCACAACCTAGCTATTAATTTTGTGACAAAAATTTCTAGTTTAGCTAAACTCTAATGATTGGTCAACAAGATATCATATTTTGTAAGAGTACTCGTAACACCCGTCACAGGGCTTAAATCTATTATTACATGTAAACGCTTGAATAATTCTAAATGTGTTTTTGTTTTACTTTAAGAAATCATTGAAATGAATTGAATTATATTCAAAACACAGAGGTTTTTGTTCTAATTTGGAAATTATATCAGCTTAAATGCGTACAAATGTAACACCCGTCACTGCGGAATGGCCGTATATATATATATATATATATATATATATATATATATATATATATATATATATATATATATATATATATATATATATGTATATATATATATTGTATATATATATATATATATATATATATATATATATATATATATATATATATATATATATATATATATTGTATATATATATATATATATATATATATATATATATATATATATATATATATATATATATATATATATATATATATATATATATAAATAATACTGTTAAAGTTAGCCGAAAGTTTCCAGCCGAAAATCGGTATCACAGATTTCATTTTTATAATCTCAGCCGAAAGTCTCCAGCCGAAAGTCGATAATGCAGATTAGATTATTTTAGTCAAATAAAACTCCCACTATCAGCCGAAAAATTGAAAGATGACAATGGTCTACAGCAATCTCTGGAAAAAAAATATTGCGTCAAGTTTCATGTGGGAAATCTCGGAAAATTCAATTTTCTAAATTTGGTATTAGCACTGTAAAAACCTTGCCTTTAAAGTGTTATGTCTGGAGATAGGTCGAATTGATGACAATGATCTATAGCTATCTCTTGGAAAAATATTGGGTCAAGTTTCATGTGGGAAATCTCGGAAAATTTGATTTTCTAAATTTGGTATTAGCACTGTAAAAACCTTGCCTTTAAAGTGTTATGTCTGGAGATAGTTCGAATTGATGACAATGATCTACAGCTATCTCTTGGAAAAATATTGGGCCAAGTTTCATGTGGGAAATCTCGGAAAATTCGATTTTCTAAATTTGGTATTAGCACTGTAAAAATCTTGCCTTTAAAGTGTTATGTCTGGAGATAGATCGAATTGATGACAATGGACTATAGCTATCTCTTGCAAAAATATTGGGTCAAGTTTCATGTGGGAAATCTCGGAAAACTCGATTTTCTAAATTTTGTATTAGCACTGTAAAAACCTTGCCTTTAAAGTGTTATGTCTGGAGATAGATCGAATTGATGACAATGGTCTATTGCAATCTCTTGGAAAAATATTGGGTCAAGTTTCATCTGGGAAATCTCGGGAAATTCGATTTTCTAAATTTGGTATTAGCACTGTTAAAACCTTGCCTTTAAAGTGTTATGTCTGGAGATAGATCGAATTGATGACAATGGTCTATAGCTATCTCTTGGAAAAATATTGGGTCAAGTTTCATGTGGGAAATCTCGGAAAATTCGATTTTATAAATTTGGTATTAGCGCTGTAAAAATCTTGCCTTTAAAGTGTTATGTCAGGAAATAGATCGAATTGATGACAATAGTCAATAGCCATCTTTTGGAAAAATATTGGGTCAAGTTTCATGTGGGAAATCTCGGAAAATTCTATTTTCTAAATTTGGTATTAGTACTGTAAAAATCTTGCCTTTAAAGTGTTATGTCTGGAGATAGATCGAATTGATGACAATGGTCTATAGCAATCTCTTGGAAAAATATTGGGTCAAGTTTCATGTGGGAAATCTCGGAAAATTTGTTTTTCTAAATTTGGTATTAGCACTGTAAAATTATTGCCTTTAAAGTGCTTTTTCTGGAGATAGATCGAATTGATGACAATAATCTACAGCTATCTCTTGGAAAAATATCGGGTCAAGTTTCATGTGGGAAATCTCGGAAAATTCGATTTTCTAAATTTGGTATTAGCACTGTAAAAATCTTGCCTGTAAAGTGTTATGTCTGGAAATAGATCAAATCGATGACAATGGTCTATAGCTATCTCTTGGAAAAATATTGGGTCAAGTTTCATGTGGGAAATCTTGGAAAATTCGATTTTCTAAATTTTGTATTAGCACTGTAAAAATCTTGCCTTTAAAGTGTTATGTCTGGAGATAGATCGAATTGATGACAATGGTCCATAGCAATCTTTTGGAAAAATATTGGGTCAAGTTTCATGTGGGAAATCTCGGAAAATTTGATTTTCTAAATTTGGTATTAGCACAGTAAAAACCTTGCCTTTAAAGTGTTATGTCTGGAGATAGATTGAATTGATGACAATGATCTACAGCTATCTCTTGGAAAAATATTGGGCCAAGTTTCATGTGGGAAATCTCGGAAAATTCGATTTTCTAAATTTGGTATTAGCACTGTAAAAATCTTGCCTTTAAAGTGTTATGTCTGAAGATAGTTCGAATTGATGACAATGGTCTATAGCTATCTCTTGGAAAAATATTGGGTCAAGTTTCATGTGGGAAATCTCGGAAAATTCGATTTTCTAAATTTTGTATTAGCACAGTAAAAACCTTGCCTTTAAAGAGTTATGTCTGGAAATAGATCGAATTGATGACAATGGTCAATAGCAATCTCTTGGAAAAATATTGGGTCAAGTTTCATGTGGGAAATCTCGGAAAATTCGATTTTATAAATTTGGTATTAGCACTGTAAAAATCTTGCCTTTAAAGTGTTATGTCTGAAGATATACCGAATTGATGACAATGGTCCATAGCAATCTCTTGGAAAAATATTGGGTCAAGTTTCATGTGGGAAATCTCGGAAAATTCGATTTTCTAAATTTGGTATTAGCACTGTAATAACCTTGCCTTTAAAGTGTTATGTCTGGAGATAGATCGAATTGATGACAATAGTCTATAGCTATCTCTTGAAAAAATATTGGGCCAAGATTCATGTGGGAAATCTCGGAAAATTCGATTTTCTAAATTTGGTATTAGCACTGTAAAAATCTTGCCTTTAAAGTGTTATGTCTGGGGATAGATCGAATTGATGACAATGTTCTATAGCTATCTCTTGGAAAAATATTGGGTCAAGTTTCATGTGGGAAATCTCGGAAAATTCGATTTTCTAAATTTGGTATTAGCGCTGTAAAAACCTTGCCTTTAAAGTGTTATGTCTGGAAATAGATCGAATTGATGACAATAGTCTATAGCAATCTCTTCGAAAAATATTGGGTCAAGTTTCATGTGGGAAATCTCGGAAAATTCGATTTTCTAAATTTGGTATTAGCACTGTGAAATTTTTGCCTTTAAAGTGTTATGTCTGGAGATGGACCGAATTGATGACAATGGTCTATAGCAATGTCTTGGAAAAATATTGGGTCAAGTTTCATGTGGAAAATCTCGGAAAATTATATCATTTTTATGATCTCAGCCGAAAGTTTCCAGCCGAAAGTTGATAATGCACATTAGTTTACTGTAGTCAAATAAGACTCCCAATATCAGCCAAAAAATTGCATGATGACAATGGTCTATAGCTATCTCTGGAAAAAATATTGGGTCATGTTTCATTTGGGAAATCTCGGAAAATTCGATTCTCTAAATTTGGAATTAGCACTGCAAAAACCTTGCCTTTAAAGTGTTATGTCTGGAGATAGATCGAATTGATGACAATTGTCTATAGCTATCTCGTGGAAAAATATTGGGTCAAGTTTCATGTGGAAAATCTCGGAAAATTCGATTTTCTAAATTTTTGAAGTGTTATGTCTGGAGATATATAAAATTGATGACAATGGTCTATAGCATTCTCTTGGAAAAATATTGGGTCAAGCTTCATGTGGAAAACTCCGGAAAATTTGAATTTCTGAATTTTCTAATAGGACTGTTAAAATCCTGCCTTGAAAGTGTTATCCATTCAATCACATATTTCGGATGGTGCGGTTTTGCTTTTATTTGCTCTACAAATATATAAAAAAGATATAAAATACTAATAAAATAAGAAATTCCGCTAGATATCGGTATTTTTTCAGTGAATTAATTTTGTGAATAATCAAAAACATTTGTATATATAAATAAAATGGATACAAGATCTAAAAGCAAAAAATGAGCCATAATTCTAATGTTTTTCTAAATAGTCCTGATAAAAAATGTGTGTAAAGTTTGTTCAGAAATAGTGGCCAAAAAAGACAAAAAAGTTGAGTGTAATGGATGTAGAAAAAAATTCCATATTGATTGTATAAAAATGAACAGATCTCAATTTAATGCATATAAAAAAAATCCAATATTTACATGTTCAAAAAATTGTAATCCTGTTCTTGATGAGTCGATGAGTCGATTAAAAATCATAATAATAGTCAAAATAACAACAAAATCATACAAAAAATTAATGAGTTATCAACTAAAATAGATAAAGTTCTTAAGGAAAACACTATGTTGTACGGTGTCCTGGAGGAGTTTAAAACAAAAACTGCTTTTTTACAAAGAGAGGTCGGTTATTTGAAATATGAAAACAATTACCTTAAACAAGAGTCACAAATAAATAAATTGGTAATTTTGGGCATTCCTGAATAGCCAAATGAAAACAAAAATCAAATCATTCAGAATATAGGGAAAGCCCTAAATATTACCAACACGATGGATGATGTAGATGATATATATAGACCTAATATGGATAAAAGAAATCCTTTGCAGACAGCCAAAAAAAAATAAAAAACCAACTACTCAACAAATTATTGTGAAATTTCTAAGACGTAAAACAAAGGAAGCAGTACTGGAGAGTAAAATAAAGATGAAAAATCCACTCTTTACCCATAAAATTATTGATACTGAAGATGAAACCATGGAAATCTTTTTAAATGAATTTCTAGCACCAATCAACATGGAATTGTTTCGCATAGCTCGTTAGAGTAAAAAGGACAAGACATATGAATTCGTTTGCTTAAAAAAAAACTCAATATATGTAAAAAAAACCAAACGGTACAGCCAAAATAATTCGAAGTGTAAGTGAAATTGAAATTTTAAATAACGCAAAAATAATAAACAAAAACACGTCAATTGCATAATCAATTTTTAATTTTATAATCACAGCTGTTCTGTGTTTTTTATAACATTTTTTTTGGTACTCATATCAGAACAGTTTTCTTTTATTTTTCTTGTTAATTATGGATAATTTGAATTTAAATGAAAATATTGATATTAATTATTATTTAAACAGAACCAAAACATTGAATTCAGGTAGTGATTTAGAAAATCTAGATATATTGTATATTAATGTTAGGAGCCTAAAAAACAAAGTTGATCACATAGAATCTTATATAAAATCTTTTGAATTTGAAATCCATGTCTTAGCAATAACTGAGACATGGCTATATGATGAAGAGATGTCACTGTCTAATATTGAAGGTTATAACGCTTATTTTTCAAATAAAAAACAACCGGTGCGAATTGAGGACAGAACCAGGGGCTGTGGGTGGCTATTTATATAATAGATAAAATAACATATAATCAGGTAACAAGCTTTGAATCAAATAGTATAAATATGCTTATCACACAGCTTCCTATCCTTGATATAAGGGAGAGCTATAGACCATTGTCATCAATTCGGTCCATCTTCAGACATAACACTTTAAAGACAAAAATTTCACAGTGCTAATACAAAATTTAGAAAATTGAATTTTCCGAGATTTCCCACATGAAACTTGGCCCAATATTTTTCGAAGAGATAGCTATAGACCATTGTCATCAATTCGATCTATCTCCAGACATAACACTTTAAAGGCAAGGTTTTTACAGTGCTAATACAAAACTTAGAAAATCGAATTTTCCGAGATTTCCCACATGAAACTTGACCCAATATTTTTTCATGAGATTGCTATAGACCATTGTCATCAAGTCGATCTAGCTCCAGACATAACACTTTAAAGGCAAGAATTTTACAGTGCTAATACAAAATTTAGAAAATCGAATTTTCCGAGATTTCCCACATGAAACTTGACCCAATATTTTTCCAGGAGATTGTTATTGACTATTTTCATCAATTCGATCT
>OY856187.1:73518323-73622169 GCA_963693315.1 Diogma glabrata
GGTCCAACTTGAGAGATAGGATAGTTTTATTTTGATTAAACGCCTAATATTTTTTAATTACGAATTAAATGTTAAATATGGATAGTTATATATATATATAACTATCCATATTTATATTCGTGTTCATAAGCAAACTTTCAGATGGCGGCGTAAATTAATTAATTTACTGTCAAACCTGCTTTATCGACTTTTTAATCATCCATGTAGGGCCCATATAGACTATCATATGTTATTGAGCGATTATTTTGTTCCGGTATTTGCTGCAATGGCACTGCAAAAGGGGGAAAAGAAACGAAATTCAATAAAATTTATATGGGATTTCATACCAAACACAACTTGAATAATTTTAAAATTTATCTATGAAATTTCTCATTTTGCTACAATTAAATAATTTAAATTTCTTTTGGCGCTGCAAAAGGGGGAAAAGAGGATAAATTCAATAAAATTTATATGGATTTCATTTCAAAACACAACTTGAATAATTTTAAAAATTATCTATGAAATTTCTCATTATACTACAATTAAATAATTTATGTTTCTTTATGATCTATTACTGACAATTACTGACAATATTAAGCATAATATATAAAATACTTTATTTTCTTCTGTCCGTAAAAGAAATACGAAAATAGGTTAAATTTTTCATACAAGTTTGTATGGGAAATTTTGACAATTTTCATGTTTGAGCGACTTAAGAATATCTTCTTATATATATAAAAATCACGTGTCACGATGTTTGTCCGCGATGAACTCCGTAACAACGTAACCAATCTTAGTGAAATTTTGTACAATGTGTGTATGATGGTCCAGCTTGAGAGATAGGATAGTTATTATCTTGATTAAATGCCTAAATATTTTTAATTGTATATTAAATGTTAAATATGGATTGTTCATATGCCAACTTTCAGATGGCAGCGTAAATCAATTTATTCAATTGATAGTAAACTTCAGGCGTGCTATGCACCTGAGCTAAACTATGCGAAATATGCGAACTATGTTTTTAAAAAAGTAATGTTTTAATGCGAATAAAGCTTTTTCAAAAAATGTAATGTTTCCGTTTTTCTTTTCTTTTTTAAATATTTTGTTTCGGTAATGTTTTTTCTATAATTACGTTATATACATTATTTTTTAAAAACATAGTTCGCTTTTTTTTATAGTTTAGCTCAGGTGTATAGCGCTTAACTTCGTATAAGGCCATTATTAGACTATCAAATTTGTTTTAGTAAAAAAGTTTTGTTTTATATTTGATAATAAACGAAAAGCATATTTTGCTATGTCAAATACGTTACCAAAGATTATTAACAATTTTGTGGAGGTTATATATTAATTATAGTAGTGCTATAAAGTATCGAAATCTGTAAAAAATTAGGGTATTGGTTTTTATAAAGTTTGAATAAAAATAAGAGTAAAAATAAAGAAAACAATAATTTAAATTTATTTTTTTATTTTTTTAAATTTTTCATTGGTCTTCAATGTTAATTTACAAAAATCATTATCAAATTGAAAAATACTCTTATACGTATTGCTAATTAAAATAGAACGATTAGAGGTAAAAAAATTGTCATCAAAACTGGATGAAAAACTAGCAAAGTTTATTTTACAACCTTTATGCTTGATTTATAGTCGGTAACTTTAACTTAACGTAAAGTACAAATGTATGAAAATGCACTAGAACATTTATAGTCGGTACGTAAACTTAACGTTAACTTAACGTAAAGTTCATTTCATTCTATCTTAAGGATTTTTTGACGTTTAGTATAAAAACTGAAGAAAACTAATATTTAATTGCAAGTGTCCATAAAAATAAAATTTTATTTATTAAAAAATGCAAAAGATATAAAAAGAGCGACTTTAATTAAAGCCAAATATTAGCATGAAATTAATATGAAAATAAATTTTTTTATTTTTAAATTTTGTATCAAATGTTTATTTCGAAATTTATTATTTTAAATTTTGATTGTGAAATCAGTTTGTTACTTTTAAAGCATTGATTGATTTATAAAATTGATTACAAAACCAAAATTAATATCAAATCAAACGTCAAAGAATACCTAATTTCTTACCAACCTTAAATCAAAATTTTGTATAGATTCTTAAGTTACGGTTAAGTTAAAGTTAACGTCAACTCTCCAATTTCATGTCAAATTTTTTTTATTGACCAATATATAGATAGTGTGATATACGCCTCATAAATTTGGGTTAGCCAATAGATGGTGCCATATTTGTATTTAAAAAATTGGTTTTAAAGTTAAAGTTTTCAATACACAACGCTTGCTTTTTCCAATTGTCGTGTATTATTTTTTCATTGGTGATTGGTGATAATTATTTAATTGGTTTTTTTTTAAATATCGGTTTATGCGCGTAGCTTGCTTTGATCAATGTTTTTTTTCGTTGAATATAATTTTATGAAATAGAAAAATGATAGTATAATATTTTATTAAAATAATATGTCAAATATTTTGAAATAGCACATTTTTTGGAAATTTTAGGTGAAAAAGATGATGAACAATGTCGTTGAAGCTACAATTTTGAATGGAAAATTCAAAGTGGAAGATGTACTGTTGCTACGTATTTCAATGATCGCAACAGATATGGCATTTGAATTCAAACGTTTAGTTTCCAATGCGACTCGCTTTTGCAATGACCATCAACAACTCAAGACGAGTTTCTTGAATTTTCTTTCTTATGAGATACCGACAATATGCGACGGGTTATAATGTTAAATAAACAAAAGGTTACACCATTTGGTGTAAAATAAATAGTTTTTAGAGATTTTAGAGTGATTAAGCTTAAAGTAATTATTTTAATTCACATGAGTTTTGCAATTTTAAAGCATTTTTTATTTTCTCTCAGAAAAACTTCTTTAAACAGTTTTTGTGTGTTTCGTGTCGGGAACAAATACAATTTACAATTGTATAATCACAGATGAAGAATTCAATTTAAATAAATATGCGATAATGAAGTTTCAATTTAGAATTATCTGAACATGAAAATTGAAATATGTTTCGTTGTTGTTTCATCCACTGTGGCTGAGTCTGTAAGATGGCTTTGAACTATGATGTCTCTGATGAGCGTGAGTTCAATCCCGACAATAATTACTTATTATCGGGAATAATACTTTTAATAATTACTTTGAGCAATAATTACTCACAAATTCGCTTAAAAATTAATATTCCATTAATGTTGTCCATATATGGAACATATATGCCAATATATTGACCGTGTGTAAGATATTAGTTTCGCATTGATTTGCAACATTCAATAATAATGACTTTAAAATGACTTAAAATGTTGACTAAATAGAAATATTTCTCATCCTATGAATTCAAATCCTATGAATTCATATACAAAAACTTCCAAATAATTTTGATTTTTTTTGCATCACTTCTTTTATTCCTTTTTTGCATCACTTCTTCTATACCTTCATCGAATGTATTGTCGCTATTCTTACTGCACTTGCTGACCATAAAATCATATACCGATCAAAATTTTTTGCAACGTTTTTAGTAACCTACGTTCCTTAATGTTTTTAGTAACCTTTGTTCCGTATAATGTTCTAAATAGATTACACACCTGAAAACTTATATAATCGCGTATTTTTTATATATTCTTTGTTTTATATATAATACTATTTTTTTATATTTTACTGATCAACTAGAGTGCTGATCCTTTTACATTCATATTAAAAAAAAAAATAGAAAACCATTTCTCATTACTACTCTTTGAAATTATTGCTACGTCAACAAAATGTATACACACAACTTTATTTATAGGCGTAGCAAAGCACGCCGGGTCCCGCTAGTATATATATATATATATATATATATATATATATATATATAATATATATATATATATATATATATATATATATATATATATATATAATATAAATATATATATATATATATATATATATATCTATATATATAACATATATATGTATATATATAAATATATATATATATATATATATATATATATATATATATATATATATATATATATATATATATATATATATATATATATATATATATATATATATATATATATATATATATATATATATATATATATATATATATATATAAATATATATATATATATATATATATATATATATATATATATATATATATATATATATATATATATATATATATATATATATATATATATATATATATATATATTGTAACGACTCTTCGTTGGTTCTTTTAGATTATTGAACATATATGACAGTAAAAGACAGATCTTTGGTTAACAGAATCTCAAACTTTATTTGTCAACAAATTACAGCAGCTTCCGTTTTTCCTTACAATAAATTCCAGGGTCTCCAATTTATGTACGATAAACTTCACCGCTTTTCCACAATTTGAATCAACAATATTCGGAATCGTAAAATCTGTATTTACTGTTCCACTAAGTTCAGATTCTTTCACTATTAGTACCCAGGCTCAAGTACCACCGATTATTCCTTATACTTTCGAATATTTGTAGAACACTTTTAATTGCAAAATTAAAACTGACTATCTGATATTTTTTTCGCTTATTTATTTTCAAAAACAAATAAGCAGAATATTCTGGTACTCACTGTAGTTGTTTCTAGAAACATAGGCCACTCCTCCTTTTAATTCATTGATGTAAACAAATTTAATTTACATTAATTTATGCAACTTGTATTAGTTAAAGGGAGTTAACTTTTAATTCATCTTTGCCATAGAATGTAGAAAACATTTAGGCGGAACGTATTTATGACTAAATTAAATTAACCCATTCTGGACGAAGTTTATTACAATATATATATATATATATATATATATATATATATATATATATATATATATATATATATATATATATATATATATATATATATATATATATATATATATATATATATATATATATATATATATATATATATATGTATATATATATATATATATATATATATATATATATATATATATATATATATATATATATATATATATATATATATATATATATACTAGCGGGACCCGGCGTGCTTTGCTACGCCTATAAAAAAAGTTTGTGCGCGTACATTTTGTTGAATTAGCAAAATAGTTTCAAAGAGTCGGAATAAGAATAGAAAGCGTATTTTTAATTTTTCCGTTTGGGAAATATGAATAACAGAGAGCATTAGCATTCTAGCTGATCAATCTAGATGGGTTGAGAATCGAACGGCATGTCAAAATTTGAAAGTGATTGGTAAAGAGTTTTGGAGAAATTTTTAAGCTTGTTGTCGAATTTCCAATTCGATTAGCATTCGCACTATTAATAAGTCACAAGGCCTAAAAATGTCAATTTGTGGGCTGGACCTAGAAACCTCGTGCTTTTCGCATGGTCAATTATATGTTGCGTGTTCGAGGGTTGGAAAACCTTCAAGTTTTATCGTATATGCCCCGGAAAATATTGCAAAAATTATAACAATATCAAAATTTGAAACTTTTTACAAAATTTCAAAAATTATAAAAAAATCAAAAATTCAAACTTCTTCAAATTCTAAAAATATTCCAAAAATTCTTACAAAATCAAAAATTGAAGCTTTTTTCAAAATTCTAAAAATATTTATAAAATTCAAAATTCATAAATTCAAAAATTTAATTTGTTTTCAAAATTATAAAACTATTAACAAAATTAAAAATACAAACTTTTTTCAAAATTCCAAAAATTATAATAAAAACAAAAAACTTTTTCAAAATTCTAAAAACATTCCGGAAATTCTTACAAAATCAAAAATTGAAACTTTTCCAAAAATATTGAAAAAATTTAAAATTCACAAATTCAAATTGCATGTTCAATCACATTTCATGACATACAAATAATTAATTTTATTTTTTTCCAAAAAATTGGGTAAAAATTAAATGAAACATTCTTTTGACACACTGACAATATTTTTTTGACAAACTTATAATGAAATAATCTACTTTTTGATCTCACATACGAATCCCGACAATCAAGATTTCTTTAAACTCAAGGTTACTACTCATTATCACCTAAAACTACCGTTTTTAAGCAAAAAATATGAATATTTCCTTGTTTTGACACTCTTGACGATTTTTTGGCACACTTCTGGTACAGTTATCGAACATATCGTCCTGGCGGCTATTTTAATTGAGTGTACCTGTTTTTAGAAATAAAAATTTTTGAAATCCTTTCAGCGGTTTTCTAAATTTCGTAGGTGGTGACGGACGACCGACCAGCAGACAGATATACATTTTTTTTGCTGTTTTAAAATCGTTATGACCTGAAACGTTGAGAAATGCCCTAAAAAGTGGGGGTAAGAATTTTACTTTTGGCTCGAGAATGTAATACTTATGTCTTTCAGACCGAGGTAATTGAAAAAAATTGTATTCCCGAATAGTTTCGTTTAATAGCCAAAAAATTCAAGTTATACAATACAGCCACTATTATTGATCTCAATGAATTGGAGGTAGAATGTCGATCAGAATTGATAATCGCTGACAAATGTTATCTACAAATATATTGTAGGTGGTACGAAGTTCACCGAGTGGGTCTTCTAGTAAAATTTTGTAATTTTAATTTAAATCAGTGCTAATCAGTAATCGGTGTACAATATTTTTAGTTAACCTGTTTTTTGCTAATACAATAAGATTTGCTGATTTACCCACACGTGAGCATGCAACATATAGTTGCCCATGGGAGAAACATGGATTTGCCAAGTCCAAGACACAAATGGACAGTGTTTGTCCTTGAGACTTATTTATGGTCATGGCGAAAGCCAAACGAATAGGAAATTGAAGTCTTTTGAATGGTATTGGAGAATCTGATGGTATCAACTTTTTATTATTATTTTTTGATATCAGCACAATGCTTTAAACTGTAGCTAGCTTCATTCCTTATTGATCATGAGGAAAAAGTTAAGAAATTTTAAACTTTTTCATTGAGAAAAATATATTTCAAAAATAAATTTTTTTTCCTCAAAATAAATTTTCATACAAACTTGGTAAAAGTAATTTCATTGTGCATGCACTGTAATGCTTTTGGGGCTTAAACTGTTTCTAAACGTTAAAGGCTCAAAATAGCTAAATCGTTTTTATGCCTTTTTGGACAATTTATTAACCTTTCAAAAACGTCCATGAAATAATGACTGTCCATGAAATAATGATTTTAAGCGGCGTTTAAAAGTAATATTAGAAAAGAAGTAATAAATTATGTGCAATACCCTAACAAACTATTGTTTTAATACAGATTTAGTGACAATACAAATTAGTTATCATCATTATAGCATTTACTGTTTTTTGTCAAACCAAATTTGAAATTTTTCACCTTCGTGATTTTGAATCTAAAATATAAATAAAAACCAAAAAGCAAAATAAAACGGAACGACGTGACTTGGTTCGTACTCGAAACTTTTTGGTTGACAGCTCATGTTATTGGCCATTACGTTAGCTAGACGTATTTACTACTAACCGTAATTTTGGGTATTCATAGAGAAATCATTAAAATTAATAAATTTTAAAGTCGTGTTGTAAAAAATTCTAATGATTTTTAATGAATTTTAATGTTTTTAAGACGTTCAGTAAAGTAGATTTTTTTCTGTATTATTTGCCGTGACGTGACTCGTTTCTCAAAAATGCCGATGAAATTGAAATTTAGTCGTTTTTTCGCAGAAATATTATTTTTTGTTTTGCTTTATCTTCTTCTACAAAAATTAAATTACGAAAAACAAATATTGAAAAACAAATATTACATGAATTTCAACACCACAATCTGGCAAAATTTATTCAAATGCGATAGCAGAGTGAATTGAAATTTTTGAGTCAATTTGCAGATTCAATTTCAATTTCATCGATAATAAAACAAAAAGTTGAAACCAACAGTTTTTTCGGGGCCTACGCTGATGATTTAAAAAGTCCATGATGAAGTTGTGTCACTTACGTTAAATGTGTTTACGAAATACATTTAACATTCAATTCGCAATTAAAATATATTAAAACTTTTAATTGAGATAAAAACTATCCTATCGAGTATATATTAAGCGTAATATATAAAATATTATTCTTAAGTCGCTCAAACATGAAATTGCCAAAATTTCCATACAAACTTGTATGAAAAATTTAACCTATTTTCGTACATATTTCTTTTACAGACAGAAGAAAATAAAGTATTTTATATATTATGCTCAATATTGTCAGTAATTGTCAGTAATAGTTCATAAAGAACCTTAAATTATTTAATTGTAGTATAATGAGAAATTTCATAGATAATTTTTAAAATTATTCAAGTTGTGTTTTGAATGAAATCCCATATAAATTTTATTGAATTTCGTTTCTTTCCCCCTTTTGCAGTGCCATTGCAGCAAACACCGGAACAAAATAATCGCTCAATAACATATTTGATAGTCTATATGGGCAATACATGGATGATTAAAAAGTCGATAAAGCAGGTTTGACAGTAAATTAATTAATTTACGCCGCCATCTGAAAGTTTGCTTATGAACTATCCATATTTAACATTTAATTCGTAATTAAAAAATATTTAGGCGTTCAATCAAAATAAAAACTATCCTATCTCTCAAGTTGGACCATTATACATACACTGAACACAATTTTATTAAGATTGGTTACGTTGTTGCGGAGTTTATCGCGGACAAACATCGTGACATGTGATTTTTATATATATAAGATAAGATATATATATATATATATATATATATATATATATATATATATATATATATATATATATATATATATATATATATATATATATATATATATATATATATATATATATATATATATATATATATATATATATATATATATATATATATATATATATTAATATAAATATTACTTTGGCACTTTAAAAAACTTTTGTAATAAATTGTTGTTCCTTTTGCAATAATTTGTGATGCCTACTGTCACAATTTGATGATGCTAAAGAGCAATACCAAATTTTGACGTTTCGTTATGGTGAATATAAATTCCAAAAGTCAAAATTTTGACAATCATGATGCTTTGTGCGAACTCACAAATATTTGACAGAACAATGTTTTTGGTGAAGGTGAAATTTGTAAAAACAAAATTTTGACATAAGGTTAAAAACTTTTTAATTTTTATGTTTGCTGTTAATAAATATATATAATATTTATATTAATATAAATATTACTTCGGCACTTAAAAAACATCTGTAAAAAATTGTTGTTCCTTCTGAAATAATTTGTTATGCCTACTGTCACAATTTGATTTTGACGTTTCGTTATGGTGAATATAAATTCCAAAAGACAAAATTTTGACAATTAATAGTTGTCATCTGTCATTATTTCGTCAATTCGCACACAACCAAATAGTAGAATTTTTTTACCCCAACAGTTTTTTAATCTGAGAAACTGAATATGTGCACATGCGCATATGCATATGCGCACAACGACCAATTTTCGTATTCGCTGGTAAACAAATACTACTAGAAGAATTTTTTTACCAATGAATTTTTAACAAATAGAACGCAGCAAAAGAGAAAAGATGAGACAAAAAGTAAAACAAAAATATATTATTTATTTTGGGATAAATTTGTTTTGAAAACAATTACATTATAGTTAAATTTCTACTCCTAGTTCGTACCATTTGTTTGTTGTGACATTTGTTTACATAGGCGTCCTTATTTTTATTATAATTATTTTTAATTTTCAAAATTTTGTTATACTACCTACAAAATCATTAATATTTTTACTAGTTTTTGGTTTTCTATTATTTGGTTAAATTTCAATAGTAATTTATTATTTTTATGCGTTTTTTTTTGTCCATTTCAATGGGACCTCAACAGTTTTTTTTTAATATTTTAATCTGAGACACTGAATATGCGCACATGCACACAATACACACACAACAACCAATTTTCGTACTCGTTGGTACAAAAATACTACTATACATGTATTCAAATCCGAAAACAACTTACAAATTGTTGGTTTTCAAAATCTGGAATTGTGTTTTGGTTCGCGTATTCAACATCAACTTTGTATGAATTCATTTTAGCAGAGTTGCAAGCCAACCAGTAGAAGTGCTTCTTAATATACCTGATATCGAAACGGGGATGTCTTAATACATATTTTTGGTTGTTGATTTATTTATTTATTTATTAGTAAAACGATGGCAAACAGGCCGAGGCCCATACTTGCCCAGAATAACACAAGGTTTACAATAAAATTAAAAAAAAATAACAATGCTTATAAAATTTTTCATAAATTTCAATACAACTTCAGAGTATAATGTGAATTTAAAGTAAAATATTTTAAAAGATGTATAATAAAATGAAAAATATATATAATATAAGTAAAATAAAAATAGAATTAAAAAGAATATACAATAACAAGGAATAAAATATGAGATAAAAAAACAATAGTTATTTATTATACAAGGGAAAAAAGTAGTAGATTTTAGCTCGAGGTTGTGTTGTCTCCCGACGCGAAGCGGAGGGAGACAAAAAACCGAGAGCTAAAATCTACAATTTTTCCCGTGTATAATACACTATTTTTTTCTGTGACTGGACAAATATCAATATAATTATTGAAAAAATAATATTAAACAAATATTACAATATGTATATTCACCACACCATACGAATTTTTCTTGAATAAAAACTTAAAATTAAGTTTCATTTTATTTGTCAAAACCAGTTATTAACATCAAGAAGAAAACGGTATAGCTTTTCATAACATTAAAATAGTCATAAATGTTCATAAATATTCATAATATTCATCATTTATGTGTATATATGTATTTATATATATATAATTATCTATCCGGGAAAAAAGTACATACTTTTTTCCCGGGGAAAAAAGTATTTTATGAAAAGTAACATTTTTGCACCTGTCAACAGAAGTAAAATGTTAAACTTTTTTCCCGTCACAGAAAAAAATTATTTAAAATTACTTAAAATACAATTCATATATACATACATATATTCACATAAATAAAGAAACAAGGAGTGCGTTCGAGAACTTAATGAGATCTCATTTTCATTAAATATTTAATGAACCGATCAAAAAACGCGATCATTTAGTATTCGAACGAATTTCATTTAATGCATATAATGTCAAATTTGACACTTCTATGAATAAATAAACGAAATGTTGGAGTATAAAAGTTATAATCAAATTAAAATCTTACTCCTTGTTAATGCATTATTTTTCAATTACTTCCGTCGTAATTAAATTTATTTTAAAAATTTTCAAAAACAAATTCAATTTTAAGATTATAACTAACTCGAAAACTTTACGGAATCTGCAGTTTGAGACTGGTGACTGAATTGGTTGCAAAAACTTATTCATTAATTTTATTTTCAATCGTTAAATGTAATTGGTAATAGGAGCTGTTGGTTTTATCTCTCACTAATTTCAAAATTTTCATCCATTTTGTTTATATTTTTCAATTGAGAATTAATTATTATATATAAAATTAATTCCTTAATTCATTATAATACAATTAATTCGTAATACCCAATTTGCTAAATTAATTAAAAATTACAAAACGAAATTTTACGGTTTCCGATTTGAAATTTTTTTAAATAAAAAACTTCATTAAAACTTAAATATGCTATTTACTGCATTTAAAATTAAATGAAAAGAGGCGTGGTTTCATTAAATGAAAATTTAAATGAAATCTTTTTTTCAAGTTCTCGAACGCTGTCATCTGTCATTCATTAAATGATTCATTAAATGGTTAATATCTCATTTAGTAATCGAACGCACTCAAGACTTATTAATTCATAAGGTGTGAGTGTGATAAAACTCAATGAAAGAGGATAGTTAGAGGAGGATTGGTTACGGAGGGAAGTGGAAGGGATTTGTAGATAGGATAAGAGGGTTGAGGTGAAATAATATACAGAACTGAAAAATGATGACTCCTGACAGGCGGTAAAAAAATATGAAGGAGGGAAGCAAGGGACAGAGAAATTGAATATAAAGTAAAATAATGGGGGAGTTGAAGACGAGAGACTAGAATAGGGTAGAATGAGGGGCTACACATTGTTAAAAAAAAGATTGTATATTAGTTTTGAATAAGGGTATTCAGATATTGCATTTCTTTAAATCACAGGAAAGTTTGTCGAAGAGTTTTGAAGTACGGGTTGAGTACGAAAGAGCCCAAGAGTTGCAAGAAACAGAGGGGAGGATAACTTTTTGTACTCGACGAGAAGGACAAAAAGAGAACCAATGCAACATGAAAGGCGGACAATCAAATTTGAAGATTTTGAAAAAAAGTAACAGGAGGCAGATAGAATTGTGATTAGAGAACGAGGTGCCAAGAAGGCGACAGCAGAGCTAGAAACATGAAGACGAATTTTAAGTTTAAAGTCAAATTTAACTGGCCAGTTGAAGGATTTAGTAAGACGAGATATCCCTTCCTGTGTACATCCCCAGTAAATTTCGATGCCGTAGTTAAAAATAGGCATAACTAAAGCGTGAACAAGTAGCTTCCTAATATGCAAGGGAAGATAATGATTTAGACTGTCAAACCAACAAACTTCCTCATTACTGCAGTAGTACGGCCTATGACATAGTTAATATGGGGTTTCCACGAAAGGTCCTGATCAATAATAACACCAAGACTGTTAGAATGGCCCTGGATTGGAGCCAATATTTGTTCTGCCACTGTATAATGGCTTGGACTTTTGCTAACAAAATATAAAAAAATATACACGGGATGCGGTTTGTCCCCACACGAATCCTAAATTTGGGAATCTCTTAACTTTTATAAAATTAGCTTATCATTGCATAGGACTACCAAGAATACAAAGAATAATATAATTTAGTAACATTAATTATATAAAAATAGAAACTTATCTTAAAGATCGTTGAGACTGATGAAATCCGAAATTGTTAACCAGAATCCCGTACAACACATATTTTCCTTTAGTTTTATTATTTTATTTTTATATATTAAAAATGTATTTCGTTTTCTAATTATTGATGATGTCACCTTTAAGTAATTATAATTATTTTATTTATATCTGGCTTGATTTATTCCTTTTATTTTATTTATTTATTCCAATTCGAAATGATGATTGCAAAATCATTTATTTTTCTTTATTCAATAATTTTTATTTCTTTTTGTTTTAAGACAAATGACGTATCACAAATATTTTTAACATTAACAAATCAAGGTTATTTTTATAAAATCAAGGAAAATTTTCTTCGTCACTACATATATGAATAATTTATCCTTTTCTTTGTTTAAACGATTTTCAAAATTTCACTATTATTTTTCACAAGTAATTATTATAAAAAATATAATGATAAAACATATAATCACTTTTATATTGAAATTATATTAATTGCATTATTTTTACTATTTTTACTTTTTCGAGACGTGATCTTTTGAAAAACCAAAATCGGAATGAATTTTTATTATATCAGATTTTTAACATCCAAAAACTGATTAAACCAAAAATGTGATTTTCCTTTGACATCTTCTGATGAAAATATGAAAATCGTGCAACACCAAGATTCAGCAAAAATTAGTAACGACATCTGTTCGTTAGAAATGAAAATAAAATTGGTACGTTCGTTTATTTTTATAGTATATTCGAAATTTAACTAGCCGTTAAGTATTAGAAAATTTTAAAATTATTATTAATGTAAAAATGAAATGAAACTATTGAAATAAATTTTTATTGAATTAAAAAAAGAAGATGAATTGGTTTTATTATTATTTAGGTGAATATAGCGGACGTTACACCATGAATTCAAGATAAAAACCAAGATATTTACCCTTGAAATCACAAAAACGTCGTCACCCCCTCTACGTCAGAAACCACCGAACTACTTCCCACAACTAATCTGTATCTGGGATCGAGTTATCAATGGTGACCAACGCCAGGGTCGATGATCAATTTCAATACTCATGAAGTTCCTAGGAACTATCAGTGAATACCGAAATCGATCATCCATCCATCTAACGTCAGCACCATTGAACCCTCGATACAACCAGCAAAATATGACACTGAAGATGTGAACCCCAGAGACGACAACCAGGCAAAGGAACAACCCTACCGAACGTAAGACATCATTCCCTGATGTCTTTCGCGTGATGGACTCCAAGACTCTTACCGCTCATATCTATGCACTCGTAGAGTACATTTCCAATCTTAGTCTTAATCATCGCAGGTAAGAACTTTGGAGCCAATTTTGCCGAGAATTTTTTTGTAGCGTCACTCAAATGATGTTGCCGTACAAACACACGTTGTTGTGGTTGAAAAGTCCGTAGTTTAGATCGCAGGTTATACTGATGTTGCGATTTCTTGAAAGCTGCTTTTAAATTTTCCTGAACCCGGTTCCTGAGCAGAGTCAAATGATCAGAGCGTTCTATTTCCTCACCAGCATCTTCACCAAGCTGGTGCAGTGATCTCAACAATTGGTAAGTATTTCCATCCGATATTGGATGTTGACCAAATAATAGATGGTACGGTGAGTACTTGGTAGCTGAATGTACTGCAGCCCGCAGTGCATATGCGATTTCACCAATTTGTGAATCCCACTTGGTATGTTGACCTTTTATGAACGCTCGAATTGCAGCTAGAACTGACCTATTGACCCGCTCTGACGCGTTGCTTTGAGGACTATGGACACCGGTCCTAATGTGTTTAATGCCGAAATCTGACAAAAGGCTTTGAAAGTTCCTACTAGTGAACTGTTTGCCATTGTCACTGTGTAGAAACTCTGGTACCCCATATGTAAGAAACACTTCGTTCCTCAGAAAAGCATTCACCTTCGGTGAAGTTGCGTTTCTAAGTGGCTTCAGTAATACAAACTTCGTAGCATGATCCAGAACTATCAATAATACCGTATTCCCAAGTGTAGAACGAGGGTACGGTCCCAAAAAATCTATATAGACTCTCTGCCATGGACGTGCTGTTTCGAATTGATATTGCATCGGAGGACGCAATATCTGATTCGTGGCTTTTGTTTGTTTACATGTGTCGCAGGACACAACATAGTTGTGTACCTGTGACGCCATGCCCGGCCAATAATAAAGACGTCGAAGTAATTCTAAAGTCTTTTTAACACCTCCATGAGCAGCAGTACTATCATCATGATGTTTCTGAATCATGTTGGAAGTCATCGGTTTTGGTACCCAGAGTTTCCACACAGGAACATCGTTGGGTATTGCATCAGGTCTTGGCTCAATACGTATGTATAGCTTATCATCCACGACTTTAACTGAAGGAAAGTCCTTGGGTGATGATTGAACTTTAGCTATCATATCCGTATATTCGTTGTGCCGATAACCTCCATTGTCGATTTTAATGTCGTTAATGTGATGTGTTAATGCTTCCGTCAATTCCTCGTGTGTATCGTCATAAAGACGAGATAGAGCATCAGGGACTATATTTTGGGTACCTTTTTGGTGAACAATGGTAAAATCCATATGTTGGAGTTTTAGGCTCCACCTAGCCAGACGACCACTCAAGTCTTTTTGTGACATAAGCCACTTCAGACTTGAGTGATCAGTCACAATCGTAAATCGGTGACCTTCAACATAGCCCCTGAATTTCTTCACACTCAGAATTGCCGCAAGACATTCAAGCTCAGAAACCGAATAGTTTCGTTGAGCTTTATTAAGTTTTTTCGACATGAAGGCTATCGGACACTCTTGTGCGTCAGTATCAACCTGATACAACACACTACCTATCCCTGTCAGACTCGCATCGCATCTAATAAAGAACTCTTTATTATAATCAGGGTTAATTAATACCGGTGCTGTAGTCAGCAATCGTTTTAAATTTTCAAAAGCTGCTTGAGCTTCTAATGTCCATTTCAATTTCCCAGAACTTTTCTTCAGTAAATCCGTAATCGGTGATACCACGCTTTCGTAGTTTGGTATAAAACGTTGGTACCAACCAGCCATTCCTAAAAGACGTCGTATTTGTTTTACTGTAGATGGAGCTGGGTACTCTGCTACAGCTCTTACTTTATCCGGATCTGTTCGAAGACCATCTTCACCAACCAAAAATCCCAAGTATTTCACCTCTCTCAGAACAAATTTGCTTTTCTTGAGGTTTATGGTTAACCCAGCCGCTCTTATCAATGAAGAGACTTTGGACAGCAATTCCATATGTTCCTGGAACGTGGAAGAGACTACCAATAGATCATCTAAATAAACAAAGACATTGATATTGATGTGGTATCACTTTGTGCATTAGCCGACACATTGTCTGGGGAGCATTGCACAATCCAAAGGGCATAACCGGAATTGATACAATGGACGACCAGGCACTGTGAAGGCTGTCTTGTCTCTAGATGCTTCTGCCAGAGGAATCTGCCAGAAAGCATCTTTGAGATCAATACTTAAAATGTACTTTGTGCTATTTAGACGACCTAGTAAGCCATCAATCAAGGGAAGTGGGTAAGCGTCCTTTTTCGTTAGTGAATTGACACGACGGTTATCAATACATAATCTGTTTTTACCAGATTCTTTTTGTACCAAAACCACTGGCGAGCACCAAGAACTGTTACTCTCTTCGATCACGCCCATTTGAAGCATTCGGTCGAGTTCGGCATAAACCTTTAGTTGAACAGCCGGCGATGTGGGATAATGCCTCTGTTTAACAGGTGCATTATCACCAACATCGATGACATGTTCAACCAAAGAAGTCTTTCCGAGCCCAGGGGCCCTATTCCCGAACACATATTTGTCAATCGACAATATTGTCAATTTCACCAAAATGCTTAACAACTTTGTTTAAAAATGGTATTCTGTAACTCATATTTGTGTCAAACAAATTATAACAAATTTTTACAAAATTATAACAGATTTTTAGTACTAGATTCGTACTTTTGACAACTAACATTTTTAATTCTGAAAGATGCAAAATAAAATAAAAATATATTTAATAAATAAATATGTATAAAACAATAAATTTTAGTTAAATTATAATACTTGAGTTTTACTATTTCACAATATATTTCAAATAATACATTTAATTTATATATATATTCCATTAAGTAATTTTACGACGCTCTTATTACTGTTGACTGTCAAAACCAATATATTTATCAATCTTCTTTCTTCTATCTCCAGTGCTGATTGCGGTCAAACTTATAAACAATAATATATTAAGCAGAATGCTTAATAGGTGGCGCGATTAATTTATTTCGTTACATTCGGCCATCCTGGAATTGTGAATTGTCCTCAATTCACTGATTGTTCATCAGAGGAGCAATCAAAATCATGTTCATCCGGCGGTATAACTAACCTCATATGTTCTGAGGGTACTACACCTTTGTACCTTCTTTTACCTTCCTCTATATTTGCATCTTCCACCCGGTATCTATCACCATGCATGGCGTTGACAACAGTGAATGGGCCTCTATATTTGGCTAATAACTTACGGCTTTCTCCTGTACTTGGTGGTTCACGAAAAACAACCACTCTATCTCCCACATTATAATGTTTTGGTTTTTTAAACATCAAATTAAACCGGTCTTGCTGTTTAACTTGATTGGTCGCAATTCTCTCCTTTGCCTTTTCCCTGAGATGTTCTCTATTTGAATCAGCGGTGTTTACTTTTTTTTCATTATTCCAATTATTAATAATATTTTCTTCAAGCTCAGCGTTTTCTTCTTTACTTTGTTTTCTTCCATCGTTGTTCATGTTAATGTCTTCCGTTGGCTCATTTAATAATTGTAACTTCAACTTATTTTCGAACATAGATCTTGGCGTAAATCCATAAAGTAATTCTTGTGGCGAAACTTTTGTTATTGTGTGTGGTGTACTATTTATTGACCATTGAATTTTTGCCAGATTGTCTTCCCAGTGATGCGGTTCTGCATCCGACATTGTACGTAATGCATGTAAAATTGTCCGATTATACCTCTCCACTTGACCGTTGGCTCTAGGTGTCGCTGTTGCATTTAATATGTGTTTTATGCCATGTGTGTTACAAAATCGACCAAACTCTTGGGAAGTAAATGCTGATCCACGATCGGTAATCACTCTAACTGGTACACCAAAGTGAACAGCCAGTTCCCTTAATGCAGAGATAACGAAACGTGACGATGTATTTTTCGTAGCTTTTAAATAAACATACTTTGTAAAGGCATCAACAATAACTAATATGTGAGTATTATTTTTAGAACTTTTCGTAAATGGACCTAGGTGATCGAGATGCCAAGTGTGACATGGGAGCGGGGTTTTTTCTATGGGATAAAGTGTAATTCGATTTTTATCACGATTTTCCCTATGAAACAAACATTCGAAACATGATTCGATATATCTTTTGACCATTTGTCGCATTCGAGGCCACCAAAAATATTCTTTTAATTTCAACAAAGTCCTTTCTAAACTGAAATGTCCTAGTTCGTCATGAAAATGTCTAACTAATCTTCCCCGGACGTTTTTCGGAACTACAAACAATAGATTTTCATTATCTATCCTATATACCTTATTATTTTTAATCTTAAAATCTTTATTTTCTGGCTTAGAAATATTATCCTTAATTTTTATTATATCCAAATCGGTGTCTTGTAATATCTCCACCCAATCATTCTCTTTACTTTCAATGCAAAATATATTTAACGACGCAGGCTCTATTTCATTAGCGAGCTCAACTGGATTTCGGCTTAAAGCATCGATATGAGCCATCTGTCTACCTAACCTATGCTGCACAGTAAAATCAAACTCTAGTAATTTAAGCCACCACCTGCCTATTCTAGGGGTTAAATCTTTTTTCGTTGCTGCTGTACGAAGAGCATTACAGTCAGTTACTACAATGAAATGCTTACCTAGTATATATGATCTAAACCGACCCAAACTTTCGACGATAGCTAAAGCTTCTAATTCATAACTATGAAACTTCTTTTCCAATTCGGTGGTTTGTCTACTATAGAATGCAACTGCCTGTAGTTGGTTTTTATTATTACGCTGTAACAGTACACCTGCTACTCCTAACGCACAAGCATCTGTATGAACCTCGTGTTCCTTATCATGTTCGTATAGTACTAACACATCTCTACCACATAACTTTTCTTTGATTGTGTTGAATGAATCTTCCTGATCTTTTCCCCATTTAAATACGATATTTTGTCGTGTTAATCTAGTCAATGGCTCCGCTAAAATTGAAAAGTTCTGCACGAACTTCCTAAAGTAGCTAGCTAACCCTACAAACTGGCGTATATTATGGACACTTGCTGGCCTTGGAAAATTCTTAATAGCCAACACTTTCTGCTTTCCTGGTTTTATACCTTTTGCAGACACTTCGTGTCCTAAGAAATCTACCACTTCACACATTATTTGACATTTTTCTATTTTCAATGTGAGGCCATATTCGCGTAGTTTTATTAATAACTTCTCGAACAACAGGATTCCCTCTTCGGCTGTTACACAAGGAATTATTACATCGTCTATATATATTACGATTTCGTTATTAAGTTCCTTGCAAATTCTATTCATAATCCGTTGATAGGTGGCTGGTGCGTTGGCCAACCCAAACGGCATTCTTTCGAATTCGTATTGTCCCTCTGGGGTAACGAAAGCTGTATATTTTTTGGAATCTTGGGATACTGGTATTTGGTAATAACCAGACGCCATATCCAAAACAATAAAATATTTCTTACCGCCTAGCTTCATTAATAAATCCTCAATATTCGGCATTGGAAACCTATCCTTTATGGTCATATCGTTTAGCCGTCTATAGTCCACGCACATTCGAGTACTACCGTCCTTCTTCTTTACTAAAACTATAGGTGACGCATAATCTGAAACGGAGGGCCGAATTATCCCTAGTTTTAGTAGATCATTGATCTGTTTTCTGACTTCTACACATTGTGGTTGTGATAATCTATATGGATGATAATGGACTGGATTTTCATTCTTTAGCGATATAACTAATTCCGTCTTTCCAGCTTTTCCTAACTCACTCATTGACAACGCGAAGCAATCTCTATATTTATTAATTAATAATTTTAATTTACTTTTCATTTCTAGTTCTAAGTTTTTATTTATACATTTATCAAATATTTCGTCGCTAATTTCCCTATTTTTATTCCTATTAGTTTGCTCGAACACATTCAGTACTTCCATTTTTGGTATAACTGTATTAATCGGTACATCTAACCAATTACTTTCCGGTGTAAGATTTGTATTCATAGTTATTTCTCTTTCGGCGAACAAATTATTTAAATCTACATCTAACAATGAATCGAAACTATCACATCTCTTGTTTTTCTTAGAAACATCACTTAATATATTTAACTCACTGTCCATCTCAATGGCACTACTATCAAAATCTAATCCTAAAACCTCATCCCAATCTCTTTCCACAAAATCCGCACATTCAAATTTCGAATCACATTCGAAATTGCGTGTGAGTTCTTGCTCTGGAATAGATTTAACAATCAATTTACCAAATGACTTTTCGATGATGATGTGAGATTGGTCCAGTGCACTTCTACCAATCATAACTCCAACTGATTGGGCAAAATTTGGAACTATCACTACGTCTGATTTTATTTTAACGTTATCAATTAATATTTCTACTTGCGCCTTTCCTTTCGTTACTATTTGACTATTCCCGAATCCTTTCAGATACTGATAATGACTTTCATATTCTAATCCTATCTCTTTAGCGGCGTTTTCGGTGATGGTTACAATGTCACTACCCAAATCTATAAAACAAATTACACTAGTCCCATTTATCTTAATTATCTTATGATACTCATCCTTCAATGATGGTGTCTCAATGCGTTTAACCTCGTCGTTTTTGTTAGTACTTAACCTATATTTTTTAAACCGACAGTCTCTTTCGTAATGACCTCCCTTTCTACAAAAAGAACAAATCAGTTTATTACAGTATCGTGCTATATGTTCCGGACTTTGACATTTGTAACACGCGTTGCTTTGTGTTGGTTTGACAGTAGTTTCTCTACTACTTTTGTAATCTACATTTCTATTATAATTATAGTGACCTTTATTTTTTTCTGTACTACTATTACTATATAAATTTTCTAATGATTTTAACCGATCTAATAAGTCATTGACAGTTTTAAAATTTTGGACAACTAAGCACTTTACTAATTCTGTATCTCCTATTCCAGAAATAATATACTTTATGATGGTCTGCTCATCCAGGTTTATTTCACTTGCAATTTTTCTAATTGTATACACGTATTCGATGAATGTCTCAGAGGGATGTTTTTTTCGATTCGACAAGTTATGGTGTACAGATGCCACATCTGTTGATGACGCGAATTCACGTTGAATTAAAAACCTAAACTGCTCCCAGTTCACAATTGATTCCGCGATTGATTCGTACCATAGGTTGGCGATACCTTTAAGTTTCGTTATTGCTGCGTACAGCACAATAGTATCGTTTACGTCGTATGTTTCTTTTATTCGTTCGACTATTTTGATCCATCGTGTAATTGACATTTCGTTAGCTCTCGATGGATCGAAATCACACAAAAGACCGGCTATTTCACTTGGCTTAAACAAATTAAAATTCTTACCTCGTGGGTCGCTTACCTCATTTGGTCGACTTCCATAATCAGGCCTTGGTTTATAATACATTGGTTGCGCAAAGTTTTCATAATTTTGATGAAATATTTGATGAACTGGAGATGGCTGATTGTTACTGTGAAAGTGTATTGGTATATTCGGTGATGCTATCGGTGGTGTTATCGGTGATACAAATGGTGGTGTTACATATCTCGAACTTTCTGAACATGCTGGGCGGTGATTTAGTTCGACGTAGCTGTTGTTATTGTTCACTAAATATTGTTGGAATGATGGTGTTGAAAATCCTTTAAAGTCATTTGTATCAAATGACCGTTCAGCTTCTTTTTCTAACATTTTCTCGATGCTTCGTATGACCACGCTATTTGATTTGGTGTGGCGTGTAAGTAAAATCTGAATTTTTCAGATTAATCCCACTTCTGATATATAAAACAATAAATTTTAGTTAAATTATAATACTTGAGTTTTACTATTTCACAATATATTTCAAATAATACATTTAATTTATATATATATTCCATTAAGTAATTTTACGACGCTCTTATTACTGTTGACTGTCAAAACCAATATATTTATCAATCTTCTTTCTTCTATCTCCAGTGCTGATTGCGGTCAAACTTATAAACAATAATATATTAAGCAGAATGCTTAATAGGTGGCGCGATTAATTTATTTCGTTACATATGTTTTAATGATATTTATATAAAAATATGATTATTTAGTATTATTAAAGAGTTAATTTGGCGTTATAAAGTAATTTTTACGCCAATCGATGAAATTTGTATAAAAAAGTCAACACACAAAACATAGAGCAAAATTGTGATTTTGACAGCAACTATGTTCTTCTTGTCAGATTCACAATATTGTGTTGAATTTTCACCAAATTGGTGTTACATAATACGAAATTCACAATATTGTATGAATTTACAATATTGTGATGACATTTATGTGTTCGGGAATAGGGCCCCAGACACTTCAAATGACGGGAAAGAATCCTTGATCATATCCAGTCCATGTTGCTGATCAGTGGTGAGGTTATGTATATTTAAATTTTGTGGCTCTGTATGAGTCAGTTCACTAACAAAGGAAGGAACAATACCAAATTTCTCCCAGAAATCTATGCCCAGGTAGAGCTCTTCTCGTAAACCAGGGACTATATGGAACCGCATTGGTTTAGTGGAGCCATTCACGGTTATTGGAACTTCTATGTAACCCAAAATTTTAGTTGCAGTACCATCTGCCGTACGAATACACGAAGTGTACTTACGGTAAGTTGTACCTGCTGATTCCAATAATTCCAAGGAATTTCTTCCAAGTATTGTGATTGACGCTCCACTATCCAATAGTCCTGAAATATGTTTGTCCAAAATCCTAATTGTTAGTCGCGGCCGAGGATCCTTTGTTTCTGAAAGGATAGATGAAATACAAGCTTTACGAAATAATTTCCTCATCCTCCAATATCTAATGTTACGTTCAAGACGTCTAAAATATGTGCGATGTAATGATGGGAAATTAAATGTATTTGATGATTTTATTCGGGTTTCGTTGGTGATGGCCGATCGTCCTGCGTTCCTACATCTCTCGTCGCTTTCTTCAGACTGTTGTTCGGACTGTGTTGAATCCATCGCTTCAATATATCCATCTCGTTCTGGTTCAACATCCACCTCATAATCATCCACCTGCTGTAGCTCGCTAATTCTTAAGTTTGATGTTCTGGTCGGAACCGGTGTGGACCACAAACGTTCAAACTTCTGACATAAAGTCCGAAGTTCATCAATAGAATGTATTGTTGCTGCTAGTGTAGCATTCTTGAGCTCCTCACTCAGTCCCTCCCGAGCAATCTCCAACATTTCACGGTCAGCAAATGGACGTGCTAAGCGACGGTTTAACGAACCAATCTCCACCAGATACTCGTACACGCTCTCCTTTGATTTCTGTTTGCGGTTCAGAAGAACTCACAAGATCGCCTTATCATCAGTGAGCGTACCGAAGGTTTGTAGGAGTCCCTCCCTTAGCACTGGATAGGTCACCACCTCATATTCATGAGTTAAGTTCAAATAGTATCTATCGGCAGCCCCTTGAGATACCGTGGAACGATAGACCTAAGGTCGTCCCAATTCACACGGTCCCTCCTGGCAGCCGCCTCAACTCTGTGAACAAACTCATGAACATCAGGAGAGTGACCATCTCCTGTGAAGGTTGGAACCCAATTTGAGTCATAACGACTCAAATTGTTCCCACGAACCCCTCGGTACTCCACTGGTGCTAACGCTGGAGCCGCGTCACGCCATACCTGAGGAGGTTGGTTGTACGGTGGTGGTGCTGTTAGTGGAACTGGTGGATATACTGGTAGTGGTTGTACCTGTGGTACTGATGAGCGATTTAATGATTGTTGTTGTACCAATGCTGGATTGTTGTGTAAGTGTTCAGCTTGGAATGTTGGACCCAATTGTGGTATTGCAAAGTCCTCTGCCCTCAAGCCCGATTGCTGGAAATAAGCCGGTGGTAATTGATCTGACCGTCTCTGTTATTGCTGGTTTGGACGATTCAGACTATGTATTGTTTCCGATATTGGCCGTACTGGGATAGGTGTGGATCTCTCATCTGGTTGAAAAGCAGGTGAAGCAGATGGAGCAGATGATACTACTGGTTTATTCTGCATAACTGGGCGTGTTGACAACGATCCTATTATATTCCAAGCGCGTGACAATTGTGAGATAGCGTAGGTGCGGGCTTCTTGCAAGTCATTGCGAGGACCCAACCTATTCATCCTACCCGTGTAATGCAACACTCGATTCGCCAAACCATCTAAGAAGGTCTGATTAATCGGTGACCGAAGTCGTCGTACTTGATCTAAAATAAGTTGTGCTGCCTGCACCACCATTTGAGATTCCTCTATCAAATCTCTCGCATGAGACACTGTTATTGGAACTGACCCATGATCTGCATGGTTTCGCAGTTCCTCTGCCCAATCGGCCCCCCCGAAGTCCACACCCCGAACCAAACATTCGACCTGTAGTTCGGTGGGTTCCAAACCATAGAACGGATGGTCAACGTCTATTTGGTTTGACATTTCGATGGTAAAACCCGTAAAATTATGAACTCGTAATCACCAACAATATTAAAACCAATTCCCCAAAAAAAAAAATGGAGTTAGTACGATGGAAATGTAAAAAAAAAATGAAAAACGCAAAAACGAAAAAAACAACGAACGCCCAATTCGAAAACACAAAAATTTTTGTAAAAAACCAATTCGTAAAAGAACAAAAAGATTACCGTTGTACTCAATCCTTGCTTCACCTTTTACAAAAATTCCTAAAATATTGTATATAAAAATATAATTTATTTATTTATTTAATTTCAGATATACTGAAATATATATATCTATCACTATTTATTGACGACACACCCCTATGGAAAAAATATTTATTTATTTTAAAATTTGAAAAAAATATTTAAAGATGTTTATTTATTGGGTGGTCCTCTTAACTCAAAATATTTATTTATTTTTTTTAACAAAACAAAGAATATTTATTTAACTCTTGATGTCAAGCGTATTTAATAAAAATTTATCTATTTACTTAATTACCTAAAATTATTTAAATTTAAAGAAAAAATTATTCTATTTAATAAAAAATTTTTTTATTTATTTAATTTTCAAAAAAAATTTGTTTTATTTATTTTATTTTTATTTAATAAGATAAGAGATTCCCAAAATCAAGATTCGTCTGGAGACAATTTAAAAAGTAAGTATGGTACAATATCCATTTTGTTTAAATCTGAATTCCCGCGTTCGCGAGCCCACTCCAACAATGCATGTGAGAACTGACTAGAAAAGCCCCTAACGACCAGATTCTACAGAACAGTTTCTCCCCAACCTAATAAAACAATCACAACTGTCACGATTAGACCATAGGTCCACTTCTACTGACCCAGTTGTGCTTGTTTAACCTACAAATAAATTACAACTAAACCTAATGCGAAAGTTGAAAAACGCTCCCGAGCACCAGACTTCAAATCTTAAACTCTATGAAAAATTGTTCTATTGAAAAGCTAAATGAAAAAAATGGTAAGTTTTTGAATTTGTATGAGGTTAAGCCTCTGATCCTGAAAGCAAAGTATAATTGGTTCTTCTCTTCATTACACCGAAGAAGCCTCTGAGCAAAGAATGGTACTACTGGTTTGCACCTAAGTACAAACACAGCAACACCACTCCTCGTCCCTGAGGACCTCCTCGCCGAATGAAGAGAAGAAACCAATGTTCTTCGATCGCATAACCCCGGTGGTCATAGGCGACCTAGGAACGTCATTAACGTTAAGGGGAGAAGCCCCATGGATGGCTTATTAGGCCTACCGCTAAGAAAGAATATTTTAATAAACCTAATAAACATAAACATTATATCAAAAAAAAATAATTTACAAAAAATTGTATATTGTACACTATATTATACAATATTCATAAATCAAAACCAAGCTGGTTTCCCAAAAATATTTCACAAAAAAAAAAAAATTGATCTAAAATCAACCACAAAAACCAAAACTGGTTTTACCAAAAAATTACGCTTGAAATTCGCGCCAAACAATATCTACTATAACTAACCGTTATTATTACGGTATTATCAAAACAAAATATCGCATCAAAAATAATTAAAAATTTGCCAGGTCTTTGTTTCGAACGCCAATGTTTGTTATGGCCCTGGATCGGAACCAATATTTGTTCTGCCACTGTATAATGGCTTGGACTTTTGCTAACAAAATATAAAAAAATATACACGGGATGCGGTTTGTCCCCACACGAATCCTAAGTTTGGGAATCTCTTAACTTTTATAAAATTAGCCTATCATTGCATAGGACTACCAAGAATACAAAGAATAATATAATTTAGTAACATTAATTATATAAAAATAGAAACTTATCTTAAAGATCGTTGAGACTGATGAAATCCGAAATTGTTCCCCAGAATCCCTCTCTCTCTCTCTGGCGTTTACATCCCATGGAGGGATTTTGCCGTCTGTGCAATCAGCTTCCAATCGTCTCGTTCCATGACCAGTTGACCCCAGTTTCGACATCCTATATCACGAAGGTCTTGGATGATGTCATCACGCCAGCGTTGTCTAGGTCTTCCTCTTCGACGAACACCAGCTGGTTGTTGTTGGGACGCTTTTTTAATCATTCTATCTAATGGTGCCCTTTCTACATGACCAAACCATCTAATCCGGTTAGATTTAATGAATCCGATTACATCGCAGCCTCCAAGAAGCTGTCTGATTTCATGATTCATTCGGATTCTATACTGATTTTCAGCAACTTTACATGGACCATAAATTGTTCGTATGACTGTTGATAAAATTCTACAATCGGAGGAAGTCAGTGTCCAGCTTTCGCTTCCAAAGGTAAGCACAGGTCGAATTAATGCTTTGTAAAGTGTGAGTTTGCACGACTGCGAAAGATGTTTAGATCGCAAAAGTTTTGAGTATGCGTAGAAAACTCTGTATGCGGCTGAGACACGAGCTTTAATATCTGCCTGCATGTCATTTGACGATGTTATTACAGACCCGAGGTATTTGAAGTTTTCCACACGTTCCACTTCATAGTCGCCAGTATTCAGATTGCCGGGAGGTTTATTCCTGGATGTTGTTAATAGTTTAGTCTTGCCGGTGTTAATGCATAATCCAAGTCGTTTAGCATTTCTTTCAAGCCGAGAGAGACTATCATTGATATCGCTTGTTCTACGTCCGAGAAGCACAATATCATCTGCATAGCCAAGAATTTGACTAGATTTGTTAAATATACAGTTTTGTGTCTCAATGCGGCTTTTTCTTATCGCGTACTCAAGCGCCAAATTAAATAGTACGGGTGCGAGTGCATCACCTTGTCGAACACCTGATGTTATATCAAAAGAGTCAGAAACTGACCCTTCGATTACTATTCTACAGTTTGATCCCGATGTTGTGAGTTTGCACAGAGAAACAAGTTTCTCTGGAATACCAAGGCATATGAGTGCAGACCAGAGGTTGTCGCGGATGATGCTATCATATGCTTGCTTGAAATCAACGTAGAGCTGGTGAATGCTGATGTTGTACTCCCAACATTTTTCCAGAATCATCCTTAAGGTAAAACATTGATCTGTGGTTGAACGGTTGGGACGAAAACCACACTGATAGTCGCCGATGATAGATTCGGCGAACGGGATGAGCCGAGCGAGTACGACATTAGCTAGTATTTTATATGCAGTGTTCAACAGTGCGATTCCACGATAATTTGCACACTTTAGGCGGTCACCTTTTTTATGTAGCGGAACAATGAGAGCTGTTTTCCATTCAGCAGGTAGTTCTTCTTGGTCCCAGATTGCAAGAATCAGATCATATATACGTGAGACCAGAGCTGCTCCTCCATTCTTAAGTAGTTCTGCAGGGATTCCATCGATACCTGGTGATTTGCCATTTTTTAATTTTTTGATGGCAGCTTCCACTTCTTCTATTGTTGGGTAAGGGACAAAAATCTCCTCACTTGACGGAGCAATTGCTCGAATAGGATGAACTTCGTTCGTCCTATTCAGTAGGTCTTGAAAGTGGGATCGCCATACTTCCAGCACATCACGTTCACTTGTTGTAAGCTCGTTGTTTCCATTTTTGATGGCTGTAGATCTTGGGTGGAAATCTTTGGTCAGATTCCGCGCATTGGCAAAACACTCTTTCGAATTTCCATTAGCCGCATGTTGGTTGATGTTTTCGATACAGCTCTTCATGTGTTCGCGTTTCATTTTCCGTAGAAGTTTTGCTGAGGCTTTTCTGGCGCATAGATAATCAGTTTGGGAGCTTCGGGTGTTTCTTGTTAACCATTTTTCTCGCAGTTTTTGTTTGTGCTCAATGCTTTCGCGGCACTCGTCATCAAACCATTCGTTACGTGATTTCGGTGGTCGTTTTCCGATTGTAGTTTGTGCTGCGGATATGATGGTTGATTGAAGCGTTTGCCATTCTTCTTGTATGTTTAATGGCATCTCAGATGGGATGTCATGCTCTTCTATGTTTTGCGTTACAATTTCCTGATATCTATTCAGTGTTTCCAGGTGTTTAAATGCTTCGACATTCCAGCGCACGGTCTTTTTTGCTTGCCTATTAAATGTAGATGATAATTTGCACTTATACTTAAAGATGACAAGCATATGATCGGTGTCCATATCAGCACCTCTGTATGATCGAACGTCAGTTACACTTGTAGAGTGTCTCTTAGAAATCATGACGTGATCGATTTGATTTTCAGTTCTTCCATCATTTGATTTCCACGTTGCTTTGTGGATTCTCTTATGAGGAAAGAAAGTGCTAGATATTACTAGATCATACATCATAGCCAGTTCAGCTGTGCGAAAGCCGTTATTGTTACTAGCATGATGCAAGCTGTTAGGGCCGACATGTGTTTTAAGTTCTGCACTTCTACCAATTTGCGCATTGAAGTCACCTACCACGATTTTTATATCGTGCCGCGGGATGTTATTGATGACTTCTTCGAGTTCTAGGAAGAACAGGTCTTTAATGTCATCTGCTTTGTCTTCAGTAGGTGCATGAACATTGATGATCGTTACATTAAATTTTTGCGTGCGGATTCTCAGTGTGCATATCCGCATATTAATTGGGCGAAAGTCGATAACATGTTGATTCACGCGACGATGTGTGAGAAAGCCAACTCCAAATTCTCCTCCGTTTTCATGACCGCAATAGTAGAGAGTGTATCCTTTGGCTGTTTCGTGGATTCCACTCCCTGGCCATCTTAGTTCTTGTAACGCCACTATATCCAGTGTATAGCTATTGATTTGGTTTGTAAGTTTCAGTAGATCTCCTGGTCTTCTAAGGCTTAGCACGTTCCAGGTTCCCATTTTTAAATCGTAGTCCGGGTACAGTTTCCGAGGTCGTTCTAATAGTGAATCCGAGATAATCCGAGGCCTGTGTACAGAATTCATGACAAGTAGTTTTTTACGGAAATGGGGTGTTAGCCCTTCGCCCAACCCAAATTTTCGTGAATGGGTTCGTTCTGCATCTTTAGGTCACCAGAAACAACCTTTTTACATGTTTATATAGCGAGCCGCTTGATCCAAGACAGACGCCCGCTACAAACCGCCCCTAACATGGAGAACAGACGCTTGCTACACGTTTATATAGCGAGCCGCTTGATCCAAGACAGACGCCCGCTCCAAGCCGCCCCTAACATGGAGAACAGACGCTTGAGTTGCATTGGTTTTGTGGCGCCAATGACTCGCCATGGTGCAGAATCATTGAGTATAAGCAGTATTTACTCTGCCCCTCTCAACTACACCAACCTAATTCTGTTAGCATTACCCAGGTAGCACGGCGTGGACGTAGAATTTCGGATTTCACTACCCCCCAGAATCCCGTACAACACATATTTTCCTTTAGTTTTATTATTTTATTTTTATATATTAAAAATGTATTTCGTTTTCTAATTATTGATGATGTCACCTTTAAGTAATTATAATTATTTTATTTATATCTGGCTTGATTTATTCCTTTTATTTTATTTATTTATTCCAATTCGAAATGATGATTGCAAAATCATTTATTTTTCTTTATTCAATAATTTTTATTTCTTTTTGTTTTAAGACAAATGACGTATCACAAATATTTTTAACATTAACAAATCAAGGTTATTTTTATAAAATCAAGGAAAATTTTCTTCGTCACTAAATATATGAATAATTTATCCTTTTCTTTGTTTAAACGATTTTCAAAATTTCACTATTATTTTTCACAAGTAATTATTATAAAAAATATAATGATAAAACATACAATCACTTTTATATTGAAATTATATTAATTGCATTATTTTTACTATTTTTACTTTTTCGAGACGTGATCTTTTGAAAAACCAAAATCGGAATGAATTTTTATTATATCAGATTTTTAACATCCAAAAACTGATTAAACCAAAAATGTGATTTTCCTTTGACATCTTCTGATGAAAATATGAAAATCGTGCAACACCAAGATTCAGCAAAAATTAGTAACGACATCTGTTCGTTAGAAATGAAAATAAAATTGGTACGTTCGTTTATTTTTATAGTATATTCGAAATTTAACTAGCCGTTAAGTATTAGAAAATTTTAAAATTATTATTAATGTAAAAATGAAATGAAACTATTGAAATAAATTTTTATTGAATTAAAAAAAGAAGATGAATTGGTTTTATTATTGTTTAGGTGAATATAGCGGACGTTACAAGACTCTTGGCGTGTTGAACGAAATTAATGGGCATGCCACCAAGAGAGACGCCAAGTCCAAGATTGCGAAGAGAAGAAGGGCAGTTAAAAGTGTAGCTTGTAATTTAGTGGGGGTTCAAAACAAGCATATTGTTATGGGCCCAATCACAGATTTTAGCCAGGTCTGGGTTAATCTCCACGAAATATCGCTGGATATCAGAGATGGGGAAGAGCATGTACAATTTGAACATCGTCAGCAAACAAATAGAGAATAGAAAAATTAATAACTGAGGTAATATCGTTAATATAGGATAGAAAAAAGAAGAGGACCAAGAATAAAACCTTGAGAAACACCTTTAAGGACGGGAATTTCATATTCTGTATAAGGAGTTTTTCCACTCATTATTAAAAAAACGGTTTTAATATCGTTTGAAATTGAACAACCTATTGCTGTAGCCGATATAAAGATAGTTACCATTTACCAGTTCTACATATTTATGTTAATGTTTTTTAAAAATAAAATGTGTTGTGTAGGCGGAATAAACAACAACACATAAAACGCTTTAAGACCTATTGCCAGTGATACATATATGTTGTTGTTCAATTTCTCATATGTCAATACTTATGCAGGGGTGTGACAGTTTTCGATCAAAAATAAAAAATATATTTACAAATCAACAAAAACAGCAGCAAAATCAAAAATGTTTGAATCATCGAATTTTCGATCTTCGATGATTTATCATAAAATTCAATGATTTCAGAATGTTGGACAAAAATTTATAAGTAGGAATTTTTCGATTCGATAGGTGAATTTGATGTAATGATGTAGTGATATCAACATTTGTTATGGATTTGGACTTTTAATACGAATATAATATTACACCGGAAAACTATTGAATCTATGACAAACAAATTACACTTTCAAATCTCTTATCACAGAATCACAGATTAATCCAATGAAACTATTAATTAGCTAACAGAGATAATAATTTAGCAGTACGAAAATAAACAAGCAAAAATTATATAAAATAAAGTACAAAAAGGCTTACATTATTTAATGTTGATCTGGGGTCCTATTCCCGAACACATATTTGTCAATCGACAATATTGTCAATTTCAACAAAATGCTTAACAACTTTGTTTGAAAATGGTATTCTGTAACTCATATTTGTGTCAAACAAATTATAACAAATTTTTACAAAATTATAACAGTTTTTTGGTACTAGATTCGTACTTTTGACAACTAACTTTTTTAATCTTAAAAGATGCAAAGTAAAATAAAAATATATTTAATAAATAAATATGTTTTAATGATATTTAAATAAAAATATGATTATTTAATATTATTAAAGACTTAATTCTGCGTTATAAATTAATTTTTACGCCAATCGATGAAATTTGTAAAAAAAAGTCAACACACAAAACATAAAGCAAAATTGTGATTTTGACAGTAACAATATTGTTCTTGTCAGATTCACAATATTGTGTTGAATTTTCACCAAATTGGTGTTACATAATACACAATATTGTGTGAATTTACAATATTGTGATGACATTTATGTGTTCGGGAATAGGGCCCCAGGCTAGAAATCCATTAAGATGGTTAGCATCTTCGTCTAGTTTTCTATCCAATTCAATCACATTACATGTAACAGTAGTATACATTTTTTGTAAATATGTAATATTATTTTCTGCATCATCAAACAACTCACTACGTAGCAGCATACTAAATTCATTTGATTTGTTTCTACAAATCGTGCATACGTTGATATTTTTTGTATAAAAAAATCTCCCTATTATTTGAATCAAAATAAACTAATATTCCTTCGATGAAATTAATTAAATTTTATGAACATAAATTAAGCGAACATGTCAAAGGACGTAAAAATATATATGTTGTATAATATTTTCCGTTTAAATGATATTTATACCCAATAAACCAGTTGCATCATCTAGTTTCTCGTTATCAATTGAAATTTTACGATTGTTTGTAGTTATTTCTTCTGGCTTAACACTTTTTCCTCTTGTTATAACAACACTTCATAAAACAATTTTTCATTTTTTAATTAATATATTTATTTTAATTTACATTTTAAATTTTTTTGTTTAATTTCATTTGAATACCAATCTTTTCGATTTTAAATTTATACTAATCTAGTCGATTCCAAATATTTGGTCGTTTGACGTTTATATATACATATTATAGATTTTGTTTCCCCCTCCATCATTAGGCGCGTTCCATTGAAAATCAAACTTACTCAAATTTGCTTTGATCTACTCTACCTCGAACAAGTTGTGTAGTTGAAAAGCAGTTTATTTTTCGATTTTATTTAGATCGTTTATAAACTTGTTTTGGTATTTTTAATAATAAAATGAACCAGTCAGATCTAAACATCAGCCCAAAATAAAAGATTTTGAGAATAATAAAATTATGTGGCTATATTTGAACATTTTTCCAATTTTCGGCGTTCCATTGGTGATCTACTCAAAAGCTGCTTTGAGCAGCTATTTCGTTCCAAAGGAACGCATGTATTATAACAAGCAATTTTCACTAACACAAACAACCATTTATGCAAAACATGTTTTGCAATGTATTATTAATTGAAACAAAAAATACAGTAGTACAAACAAATGTCCCTACGCTTATTATAATTGAAGAAAATTCCTTGGAATTTCGAATGTCGAATTTCTTTGAATATTAATATGTACTATTATTTTAGAGTAAAAATTGAAAATAGTCCGTCGTTACACATTTTGCTGCTGATCTCTCTATATGCGATATAAGATATCAAACAATAAAATTATATCAAAAATGAAAAAAAGTTTTTGCTATTATAATGTTCTATGTTATAGGAACGTATAGACTGTCAACAAGTGTATCTCTACTATATAATCTCAAATTTACTCAATTTTATGGTCGAGTTTCTTTTGAAAATTTAATTTTATCGATTTTTTTTTAATTTAAAGTTAGGCATGTTTAGTGTTAATTATAATAAATTATCGTCTCTGAATATCCAAAGATACCATGCCAACTAGGGATAAGAACGGAATGCAAATTAAATTTCTCTGAGAAATTTATGAACATTAATTTTAAAGCTTTGAGGATTAAATTCATCAGGGAAACCCCAGGAAGGTAAGTCATTCCAAAGATGAGATACTCTGTTGAAAAAATCACGTTGGAAGGCTACAGTTCTACACCTAATTATTTGAGCTGTAAAGGGATGCGCTGCTATATTTGCTCTGGTGTGACTCGAAAAGTTTGCTGATTTAGACAAAATCGATTTGATCTCTTCCGAAGCTCGTTCATCCATAATATATTTATAAAATATAGTCAAATCAGCAACATTTCTTCTGTGCTGCAAAGAATCAAGACCATTAGTAAGACTTGAGTTACCAATGAGTTTAATAGCTCTACGCTGTACAGAATCAAGGCAATTTAAATTACACAAGTAAGCTCCACCGTATATGTGAGAGCAGCATTCCATGCAGGGACGTATAAAAGATTTATAAACTAAAAGAAGTTGTTCGCTATTGAAAAACTTACGACATTGCCCTAAAATTCCTAACTTTTGAACAGCATTCCTAGCCAGATTAATATAGAGTGTGTTTTTTTCTATATCGGAGAAGATCGGCGAGATATTTTAAACGTCAAAAAAATTATCTGTGTTTTTTTGCATTCTCGGATATATCTGATAATTTCTTCCGTGTTTTTTTTCATTCTCAGATATATCTCAGATCATATATTTTCTCTCTGATAACTTTTACAGATGTTTCCGATATTTTCTTTTACCGACTGGAAGTCATCGTTTAAAGAATAAATTTAAAAAATTGTAGGTAAAGTTTCGATTAAAAACAAATTTAAATAAATTTTTTAATAAAATTTAAATTTATTTAATAAATTTTTTTTTATTTTTTTTGGCGGAAAAAATTTAGAGAATATATTTCATATCTGACAGTTAATTATCGGAGGAAAAAATTATACGATATATCTGATACAGATTTTATTTTATCGCTCCGATCTCTCAGATATAGAAAAAAACACACCCATAGATAAGAAAAAGAGTTGGTGATAAACCAGAACCTTGAGGAACTCCTGCTTTAGTTGAAAAAGTATTCGATGATACACCGTCAACATTGACCCGAAATTTTCGATCAGATATAAAGCTCTGTGTCCAAGATAAAAGCTGTTCGTCTAAACCAGGTGTGCCCAACCCGTCGATCGCGATCGACTGGTCGATCTCGAAGAAATTTTAAGTCGATCCCGACAAATTTCTTTTTTCCATATAAATATTTTTATATATACAAGATTTCCATAAAAATATTTATTTTAGTTCGAAAATTATCACTAATAATCAAATTTTATCAGAAAATTTTACTTTTTCAATCAATACATGAAAATAAATCGTATTAGTTTTTCTAAGTTTTAAGAAATTAGTACCAGAAACACATAAAACTAAAATTGAACGTTTGATGGATTTTTCCTTTCAAAACAATGTATCAAAAAGCATTTTTCTTCCTCGCCCAAATATCTGCAAATTCCAAAAATATGCATATTTTTAAATCATCATCCATTGCACAAAACGTTTAACTAATCAAATTAAAAACACAGAAGAAAAGGTCTTATTAGATTGGAATAAAATTTAAATATAAACATTTGACTGTCGACAGAAAAAATTTTGTCGTGAGATCAACTGCCTACCAAAACGCAGCTTTATTTTAATTTTATTTTACTCTTTTACTAATTTCTTAGAATTTAGAAAAACTAATACAATTTATTTTCATGTATTGATTCAAAAAGTGAAATCTTCTATAAAATTTAATTAACAGTGACAATTTTAAAATTTAAATAGCACCATTTTATTAGAAAAGGCAGGGATTGCGTTTGTATTGTATTTTATTTATAAACAAAGTCTTAATAAGAAAGTGTTATTGGTTGTTTGTGTGTTTAAAAATATTATCCACATCTATGTTAATAATTTCTAGCCGGGGACTTCTTCTTTTGTGAAAAATATTTGTTACAAAAACGTGGAGTTATGAGTTCTAATAAAAAATCTAAAACATACCATTTCAGCGATGATTGGGAAGAAGAGTTTCTATTTATTATGTACAAAGATAAATGCACTTGTTTGATATGTAATACGACAGTTGCGCTACCGAAGAGAGGTAATCTTAAAAGGCATTTTACTACTCTACACTCAAACTTCGACCAAAAATACCCTCCAAAAAGTATGGAAAAAAATGGAATTACAAAGATTAAAAAAAAGTTTAACTTTACAACAAACTTTGTTTAAAAAAAGTTGTAGTAAATCAACAATTATTCAGCACAAAAAGTCTTTTACAGACGGTGAAATATTTAAAGAAGCCTTTTTAGCAGCAGCAGACAGCTTGTTTCAAAATTTTAAAAATAAAACTGAGATTTTTAATACAATCGATGACATGCAACTTTCCAGACAAACTGTAACAAGACGAGTTGAAACCTTGGCAATTGACTTGCGATCACAGCTTAAAAAAGATTTGGAAAATTGTGCCTGGTTTTCACTTCAATTTGATGAATCTACTGACAATTGTGATATGTCTCAGCTTAGCGTATTTGTACGCTTAGTATTTCCTGATTCAACTTCAGAGGAATTTGTTAAAATTCTGTCATTGAAACAACGAACCAGAGGAGAAGACGTTTACAATATTTTTAAATCTTTCGCATTAGCTGAACAGCTTCCCCTTAAGAAGCTGGTTTTCATTACTACGGATGGTGCTCCTTCTATGACTGGTTTTAAAAATGGATTTTTAGCATATTGCAAGAGAGATATTGATTTTCCTAATTTCAAAACATATCACTGCATAATTCATCAACAATCGTTATGTAGTAAAATGTTGAATTTTGACGATGTTATGAAAGCAGTAATAAAAATAATTAATTCGATTCGGGCGAAAGCTTTACAAAGGAGGCTATTTCAATCCTTTTTAGAATACGTTGATGCAGAGTACGGTGATCTACTTCTCCATAACTCAGTAAAGCCGTGCATTCACATAAACCAGAAACAGAAACAGAAACAGAAACTGAAAATTTTCAGTTTCTGTTTCTGTTTCTAATTTGGTTGACGGTGGTGAATAATAAAACAGAAACAGAAACCGAATTTTAAGATGGCAGCTGTCATATTATATTATATGTGTCAAAATTAAAATATATATATTTAACCCAATCCATATATATTTAACCCAATTAAAATTAAAAAAATTATATTAATATAAAAAAAATATTGTAATTCAATAAACTGTGTTTTTTATTTTTTATTCATACAAATAAAAAAATAACACAATTTTGTAATGTATAGTGAAGAAGAAATATATGATGCGAATCGTAGAATCGCTGCATATAACAAAGCAGTTGTAGAATTTGAAGACGATTTGGATTGTCTTGTGATTTCTTTACTCGCTAAAGAAAAAAACAAAAGACGAAAAGTTCATAAAATGTACAAGGAAAGAAATGCCGTAGGTGCTCATTCTTTGCTGATTTCTCGACATCTGATAGATGACGATACGAAATTTCAGCAATACTTCCGCTTGACTCCTTATTTATTCAATAATATACTTGGGTTGGTGAAGGATGATTTGGAGAAAATACCAACTACTTGGATACGAAAGCCAATAACACCACATTTAAAACTGTGTGTAACATTAAGGTAATAAAGTTTTGATTTAAACATTTATTTAAATTTTATTTTATTTTTATTTTATTTAGTATATTAATTTTATAATAATTTTCATATAATTAATTTCTTTATTTATTTTCAAATATTAATTTAAATTCATTAATTTTAAAAAACGGAACTCCATGAGAAAATAACCTTTTCAATAAAATAACCTTTTCAGCAATACTCCAAAAGATGGTCTGGTCCGAAATATATATTAAATATATACCAAACCTTTTGTTTTATATTACTTAACTATATTAAATTTATTCTGCGTAAAGTAACAAGTGCTAGAAGAATACTAGTAACATAACGTTGCTAGTATTCTTCCACGAAATTAAAATTTTCAGTTGAGTAAGTATACTCTTCTATAGACGACCTTTCTTTCTCTGCTTCTCTTTCGGCTTGCGCTATTTCTTCAGTAGCGACAAGCTTGGACATTTCAAATTTTATTTTTGCCAGTGCCAGTGGCGAAAATGTCCTCATCGTATCTGCGAGTGAATCCATGAATTTTTGGATGCTGTCCTTTTCTGGCAGTGGGGGTGGCAAAAAATCCAATGGTTTGATACGTTTTCTTACCAACAATTCATCCAGAAATTCGGTCGTGGATGATTGTGACCTTTTTTTTGATTGTCGGGGTGTTTCCATTGATGCTGATGTAGTCGATTCATCGCAAATATCAGACGATGTTTGATTTTCTGTCAGATCATCATCATCGTGAGGATAAATGATATCGGTGACAGCAGCTTTTTGATTTGTATTGATGTTGCTTTGAGTTCTGAAATGTTTTTTATTCAATTTTATATAACTAATAAACAATTTTATTAATAACTTTACCGTCTTTTCAATATTGATGTTTCCATTAAAAACATCAATGATTCCTCTCTTTTTGTTATGGAATTTGTCGCCGCTGATCCAGTCGTTTTTTTTGTTGTAGTTCTAACAAAATAGTCCCTCATGGAGCTCCATTTTTTTTTAATACCTTCAACTGTAATAAATAATTTATTAATTACTAGTTACATAATTTATTTAACTCAATAATATGTTTATTTTTAGATATTTGGCTACAGGGGAAACGTTCAGATCGTTGGCTTTTCAATTCAGAGCACATTATACTACAATTAGCCGTATTGTTAAAGATACTCTGTGTGCAATTGTAAAACATTTGTTGCATATAGCACTGCCAGTACCAACCAACGATTCGTTTAAAAAAAGTATTAACGACTTTTTCATTAAATGGAACTATCCCAACTGTTGTGGAGCCATTGATGGAAAACATATTCGAATTAAAGCTCCACCTAATGCCGGATCTGCATTCTTTAATTATAAAGAATACCATTCTGTAGTGCTTTTGGCTATAGTAGATGCAAACCTAAAATTCACCGCTATAGATGTTGGTTCGTATGGTCGAGAAGGTGATGCAGGTATCTACTTAAAAAGCGAAATGGGTAAATTGATCAACAGCGGAAAGTTTAATATTCCTGAACCAACAGCGATACCATACACTGATGTTGTTTTACCGATTGTTATTCTTGGTGACGAAGCTTTTGCTTTGCACATAAATATGATGAAACCGTTCCCAAGAGCTCAATCACTAACAGATCGTACGAAGACAATATACAATTATAGACATTCACGAGGAAGAAGAACAACAGAGAATGTATTTGGTATTATGTGTTCGTATTTTCGTATTTTTTTTACACCAATCCAAATCAAATTAGATGCAATCGATAACATTATTGTTGCTGCATGCATATTGCATAATATGCTCCGAAATGAACGGATTAGTTCTCCAGTGGAGACTACATTTGAAAACTTTGAAAATGTTCAAATGCCGCACGAAAATCTAATTTCCATGTCAAACTCAGCAGGTAGACCACATACTACAGCTACAATCATTCGCGACAGTTTCAAAGAATATTTTAATGGATCTGGAGCCGTACTTTGGCAAGACAACATGATATAATGTAAATTATAGATTTTACCGTTGATACTTGGTGAAACATGAAAAAATTGTAAATAAAATTCCTTGTTATTTCGCATAGTTTTTATTATTTAAAAATTAATTATTTAATTTATACAATTGATTCGATTTCGATTGTCACATCAATCTCAAGAGCTTGCAAAAATCTGTGATAGATCCACTGTTTTTTGTAAGCATCTGAAGATGATGTGACAATCGAAATCGGACCGAACGTTTAAATTAAACTGTTAATTAATTAATAATAAAAACTATGCGAAATAAAACACGGAATTGTATTTACAATCATGATATAGTGTGTTTTCTTTATATCAGAAAGATAAATTAAACGTTAAAAAAATTATCTGTTATATATCTGATATCTTTTCTGTTTAGTATACTGTCGACTATCGTTTTTTATTTTTATTATCAAACATAAGTTAAATGAAAAACGATTACAAGCAATTGATCTATTGCTTGTAATCGTTTTTCATTTAACTTATGTTTAATAATAAAAATAAAAAACGATAGTCGACAGTATACTGAATCCAAGTTAGATCAGATCTATGATATACACAAATATGATAGACGCCCATCACCAATCTTTTCTGTTTGTTTTTATTCTGTGATATCTTATTTAGATCATAGATATATAAATCTATAGATCTTATATCTTAGATATATCATATGTTTATGTTAACTATATGAAAACCTTCACAGATATTTTTTATTTAGCCGACTTGTAGTCATCGTACAAAGGATAAAGTTAAAAATCTGTATTATTATAAAATTGTAATTGATTAAAACATAAATTTAAATGAATTATCTAATAAAATTTAATTTTAATTAATATAATTTTATTATTAGACTACTTTGAAAAAGTAAAAACGGTACCCTATATGTGAGATTTTAGTGTTCGTCCGAATTTCTACATAATCGATTTTCTCATAAATTTTCTATAATACAACGTATTGGTCCACATTTTTATATATGTAAGTTAATTACACTAGTTTACAAGAAAAATCTCCCGAATTAAAACCCAACTTTTCTTATAGATTTGGACCTTCTGAACACGAATATCATATTCATTTTTTTTTGTTAGCTCTTGTTTTTGAGATATTCACGAAAAACCAATTTTTTTATTGATCAAAAATGTTGTTTGGGTTTTTGGGTCTCATATTTTACAAAACAAAAAAATTAAAAATATTAATGAAACAAATGCATAGTAAATATGCTAACAAACATTTTGAGCCATATTTTGTAAAAATCCATTACGGATTCTGGAAGTTACAGTTGAAAAAAGTTGAAAAAATACGAAAAATTCACGTTTTTTTAAAATTTTTCCATTTTCAACGCCATAAATTTTGAACAAATAAAGACACTAATTTATTTTTATTTCTTGGAGCCTATAGTAATTTTAATTTTTTTTCTTTTAAGCTGAAGGACACGAATATTGGTGCAGTTTGCACCAAGTTATTCAAGTTTTCCCAAAGACAGTCAAAACTCAAAATTTGGAAAAAATAATTTTTTACTTAATTTAAATACTAATTTTAAAAGTTCAGTCGTTCTCAAACATCAGTAAAGAATTATTTTGAAATAGTAAAGTATAATTTCCATTTTTGTTTTCGAAGTTGGGAACTGGATCGATATGAGACGTATATAGAAAAATATAAACAAAGATAATGAATTGTGAGGAGAGGCAAAACATCATAGCATCAGAACTATTTAAGTTAGTTCAAGCACCATAAAGTTAGGCCCCTATTTATGTCTATTAATACCTGTAAGGTTTGTTTCTTTTCTTTTTTTTTTTTTTTTTGATAATGTAAATTTTTTGCTATCACCGCCCGCCTTGTGTTACTTCTTACGTTTATGATCATTTTAAGTTTAATTTAAGAAAGCAATTACATACTTCTACTTTTTGATAGTTTTTCGGTTTTCTCAATTTTGTTTAATTAGTTTAATGGGGTTTCTTTTTAAGTAGATAATTGTCGTATGATTAGTTGCAAGTATAATCTCTCTGAGGATAAATTTAATTCCAAACATTTAAATAAAATATTAATTAAAAGAGAAGAAATATTACAAATATAAATTTTAAATAGAGTATTGTTTTCAAAAATCAATAAATCATTAGTGATAACTGCCTTGTAAAGCAACATAAATTGTTAGTAAAGTGTAAAGTCAAGTTTATTTAAACGGCGTCGTAAAGAAGTTTCAAGTGTTAAAATAGCCTAAATTCATTGTTTTATTTGTAGAAGTTCCATAATACATACTGCTAAAAGAATCACCCCATTTATAAGAACTGCCTATCTTCATTACTAACTGATATTTTCCGACTCCTAAAATAAATCCGAGGTGGGTGGAGCTAGATCATGTCAAAAATCTTCACAAAATAAATCTCAATTTCGAGAAAAATCATTTACAAAAAAATACAACTTTTGTCAAAAAAAGACATTTCATAATCAACTAACTGATATTTTCCAACTCTTAAAATAAGTCCGAGGTGGGAGGAGCTAGATCATGTCAAAAAACTACACAAAAAAATCTCCATTTCGAGAAAAATCATATACAAATAAAATACAAGTTTTGTCAAAAAAAGACATTTCATAATCAACAAACTGATATTTTCTAACTCCTCAAATAAGTCCGAGGTGGGAGGAGCTAGATCATGTCAAAAAACTACACAAAAAAATCTCCATTTCGAGAAAAATCATATACAAATAAAATACAAGTTTTGTCAAAAAAAGACATTTCATAATCAACTAACTGATATTTTCTAACTTCTAAAATAAGTCCGAGGTGGGGGAAGATAGATATACCACGAAAACAACTTATATATAAATCAATTATGTTGTAGAATTTAAATTATTTTTATAGTTAAATTTTTTTTCCAAATTTTGAGTTTTGACTTTCTTTAGGAAAACTTGAATAACTTGGTGCAAACTGCACCAATATTCGTATCTTTCAGCTTAGAAGAAAGAAAATTGAAACTACTATAGGCTCCAAGAAATTAACAAAAATTAGTGTCTTTATTTGTTCAAAATTTATGGTGTTGAAAATAGAAAATTTTTTAGAAAAACGTGAATTTTTCGTATTTTTGCAACTTTTTTCGACTGTAACTTCCAGAATCCTTAATGGATTTTTACAAAATATAGCTCAAAATGTTTGCTAGCATATTTACTATGCATTCGTTTCATTAATATATTAAATTTGTTTGTTTTGTAAAATATGAGACCCAAAAACCGAAACAACATTTTTGATCACCGAAAAAATTGGTTTTTCGTGAATATCTCAAAAACAAGAGCTAACCAAAAAAATGAATATGATATTCGTGTTCAGGAGGTTCAAATCCATAAGAAAAGTTGGGTTTTATTCAGGGAGACAAAAAAAGGTCAAAATTTGTAAACTAGTGTTATCGAAGGAAATCATTATACGATATATGTGACTCAGATTTTGTTTTATGCCTGATCTTTAGCTGTGTGAACTTGGAACCCGAACATAAGAGAAAAAAAAAGAAAAATATTTTTGGAAACTACAAACGACGTTCATGATTGTAGTAAAATTTTTTGGTTTGTAGTTGTAATAAATTTCCTTCAAATCATATTAAAATGGTTATTCCCCTATACACAGTGTTAATTTTGATAAGCCAAGTATACAAGATTGCTCGAAATCGTTTGTAGTTGTTTGTAGTAATAATAAATATTTTTGGAAAATTTTTGTATCGAAATGAAAATTTCAAAATTTACAGTTGAGCAAAAATTAAAGTATACAAGATTGACTTATCAAAATTATCACTGTGTATAGGGGAATCACATATTTTTATGATTTGGAAGAAAATTATTACAACTACAAACAAAATTTTTTTACTACAATCATCAACGTCGTTTGTAGTTTATGGGATCAATAGAATATTTCAGATTTTTGCTCAACTGTAAATTTTGAAATTTCCATTTCGATACAAAAATTTTCCAAAAATATTTGTCATTACTACAAACAACTACAAACGATTTCGAGCAATCTTGTATACTTATCAAAATTAACACTGTGTATAAGGGAATAACCATTTTTATGATTTGAAGGAAATTTATTACAACTAAAAACCAAAAAATTTTACTACAATCATCTACGGCGTTTGTAGTTTCCAAAAATATTTTTCTTCTTTTTTTTTCTATTATGTTCGGGTTCCAAGTTCACACAGCTCTGATCTTTTCGATATATAAATAAAAACACTCATAAAGATATAAAATCCTATCATATACTCACCATTTTTGTTTAATTCCATGGCTAGTTTTAGCCAAAGCCTATTTTTGGCTTCAGCATCCCTGAACATTTTGTGCCTCACATTGTATAGAATTTCATTAGTTTTCACAAAATTAATTATCTTCTCTTCATCTTCTAAATTCAATTTATTTTTCTCGTTATCGCACATAATATCCATAAAAAAAATCGAACTACATTCAACTCAAATTAATTTTAACTAAATATTTATTTCTTAAAATAATGTAAAACCCCGTTGCATAAATTTAAAATAATATGGTCACGTGACAGTTTCTGGACCAGAAACAATTAAATTTTAATTGTTTCTGGTCCAGACAAAACAGACGAATTTTCAGTTTCTGTTTCTGTTTCTAAATTAGGTTTCTGTTTCTGTTGCTGTCAAATTTGTATGAAATTCGGTTTCTGTTTCTGTTTCTGGTTTATGTGAATGCACGGCTTAAGATGGTTGAGCAAAGGCAAAGTTTTGGAAAGATTTCGCAAGCTGTGGCCACATATAAAAGAATTTCTAGACGAAAAAAACTATCCCTATGCTGTTGTACTTTACGACAAGATCTGGCTGCAAAAATTGGCATTTTTAACGGATCTGACAATAATATTGAATGAACTAAATTTGGATTTGCAAGGAAAAAACAAAACAATAACCGAAATGATTTCATGTATCGATACATTTAAAACTAAACTGGAATTGTGGATATCTCAAGTTAATAAGAAAGATCTGAAGCATTTTTCGAATTTAGCAGACGAAATGAAATCAAATATAGAAATTTGTGATTACCAACAATTCAGTAATATTTTGGAAAGCATTTTCCTGCAATTTAAACAAAGATTTGTAGACTTTGAAGTACTTCTTCCAATTGCTTTATTTTTAAATTGACCATTTTTGAAAATAAATATAGAAAATATGGCTACACTTTTCGAAAAAACATTTAGTATGGATGTAGGTAGCTTAGAAATGCAATTAATTATGAATTACAAAGTGACATTAGCTTGAGATCGCGTGATCAAATTAATATATGGATCTTTGTTTCTATTGAAAAATATCCACTTTTGAAAGATGTCTATCTTAGAATGCATTCATGTTTTGGATCCACATATTTATGTGAATCGTCATTTTCTCATATGAATTACGTAAAATCTAAATACCGTACACGTATGACTGAAAATCATCTTGATGATTGTTTACGTTTAGCTGTAAGTAATTATGAACCCGAATACTCAAAAATAGCTGATGATATTCAATGTCAACCATCTCATTGAATAAAGAAATTTCTTTTTTAGGGTTCCGTTTTTTATACGGAACACTATTGGTGAGAGTAAAACGTGTTTTTCACATTATTTCGACTATCTCGATTAATATAAATCCAATGAACTTGAAATTTGGCATGCGTATAAAACTAATCTGTCCTCACAAGATGAGGGGTTGAAAAAAAAACAAAATGGATTTCGTTTGGTTAACAGGGTTACGATGTGAGGCCTTTGAGAAAATAAATTTTTATATCGAGTCAAGTAGGGTATCATATGAAAGGGCTTCACTTCAGTATTTCTAAAAAATATATTTTGGAATTTTACACCCCACCATTTTTTGTGTAAATCTAAATAATAGCGATTTCCGTATGTTTTCTTTCCTTGATTAGCTCCGAGCCTAAGTAATCGAAAATCTTAAAAAGTATTTTGAATGATAGAGAAATTAGTAAGTTTTTAAAGAAAAATATAGTGAAGTACCATATACTAATAATTATACTTATTAAGGGGGTGGATATGAGAAGGGGTAAAAACATCATTTAAAACCCGGTCAAGTGGAGTGTCTTTTGGAAGAGCACCAAAATTAAGAAACATTACAATTTTTTTTAGAATTTTGCGATGCAACGTTTTTGAATTATTCTCAAAAAAGTGCAACAAAAAGTTGGTCCCCCCTATACGTTTCTTCGTTGATTGACAGAAAAATTTGAAAAAAATCATAGAGATAGGAAATTTGATAAACCCTTAACGAAAAATATAGCGAAGCTTCAAGTGATTTGATTTCTATGTGTTTAGGGGATGGGAGTGGGGAAGGGTGAAAAAAAGGTTTTTTGACCCGGTCAAGTGGGTGTCGTTTGAAAGAGCACCAAAATTAAAAAAAATTACAATTCATTTTAGAATTTTGTGATGCACTGTTTTTGAATTATTGTCGAAAAAGTGCAACAAAAAGTTGGTCCCCCCTATACGTTTCTTCGTTGATTGACAGAAAAATTTGAAAAAATTCATAGAGATAGGAAATTTGATAAACCCTTAACGAAAAATATAGCGAAGCCTCAAGTGATTTTATTTCTATGTGTTTAGGGGATGGGAGTGGAAAAGGGTGAAAAATATGTTTTTTGGCTCGCATGAGGGGGGTGTCATTTAAAAAAACACCAAAATTAAGAAAAACCACAATTTTTTTAGAATTTTGCGATGCACCGTTTTTGAATTATTGTTAAAAAAGTCCTATTTTTAGTGTTAACACCACCCAAACCCTAAATTTCGTCGTTGATCAACAGAATTGAGTCGTTCCTTAGCTACCATAAACAGCTATGGATAACATTTAACCTAAAATAATATTTTTTATATCATTTCGATCAATTTAGATGAGATTGACATTTACTATTGATATTTACGATGAACCATTTATTTTTTATGTATCTATGGTCTGGCAATATAAACCCTTTACAATACAACTTCATGTTAATTATTTTGATATTGTTTTCTTTACATTCACGGAACCCTTGACGAGCGAATTTTATTCGCACTTGTCTGACTTTTTAGGGTTCCGTTTTTTATACGGAACACTATTGGTGAGAGTACAACGTGTTTTTCACATTATTTCGATTATCTCGTGAACCATTAATCCGATGAACTTAAAATTTGAGGTGCTTATAAAACTAACCTATCCACACAAGATGGCGGGTTAAAAAATAAATAAAGTTGTGTTCGTTTGTTTTAAGGAGGTACGATGTAAAGCCTTTGAAAACATACATTTTTTTAGCGAGACGAGTAGGGTGTCATATGAAAGGTCTTCATTTCAGCATTATTTAAAAATATATTTTGGAATTTTTCACCTCACCATTTTTTGTATAGTTTTGAAAAATGACGTTTTCGGGATGTTTTATTGCCCCGATTAACTCCGACCCTACTTCATCGAAAATCTTGAAATATATTTGGAATGATAGAAAATTGAGTAGGTTTTTGATGAAAAATATAGAAAAGTAGCAGACAATCATAACTATATTTATTAAAGGGGTGGGAATGTTAAGAGGTAAAAACATCATTTAAAACCAGGTCATGTGGGGTGTCATTTGATTTTAGAAATATTGCCATTTTTTTTAGAATTTTGCAATGTATAGTTTTTGAATTATTATCAATAAAGTGACACAAAAAGTTGGTCCCCCCCTTGCATTTCGAGCCTAATTAACAGAAAAATTTGAAAAAATTCACAGAGACTGGAAGTTTGATAAACTCTGAACGAAAAATATAGCGAACTCTCGAATCATTATATTTTTGTGTTTTTAAGGGATTGGGGTGGGGAAGGGTGAAAAAAAACTTTTTTGACCCAAGCGAGTGGGGTGTCATTTGAAATAGCCCTTAATTTCAGAAACTTGCCAATTTTTGTTAGAATCTTGTGGTACACCGTTTTTGAGTTATTCTAAAAAATGTAAACATTCCAGACCGTCCCCCCCCCTACGTTTCGACACTGATTGACAAAAAAAATTGAAAAAATTCATAGAGACAGGAAATTTTCTATATTTTGAACGAAAATTATAGCGAACTCTCAAATAATTATATTTCTGTGTGTTTAGGGGATGGGTGTAAGGGGGGTAAAAAAAAACTTTTTTTGACCCAAGCCAGTGGGGTATCATTTGAAAGAGCACCGAATTTCACAAACATTGCAATTCTTGTTAGAATTTTCCGGTACACCGTTTTTAAGTTATTCTAAAAAATGTGCAAATTCCAGACCGTTCCCCCCCCCAACGTTTCGACACTGATTGACAGAAAAAATTGAAAAAATTCATAGAGACAGGAAATTTGCTATATTTTGAACGAAAATTATAGCGAACTCTCAAATAATTATATTTCTGTGTGTTTAGGGGATGGGTGTAAGGGGGGTAGAAAAAAACTTTTTTTGACCCAAGCCAGTGGGGTATCATTTGAAAGAGCACCAAATTTCACAAACATTGCAATTTTTGTTAGAATTTTCAGGTACACCGTTTTTGAGTTATTCTAAAAAATGTGCAAATTCCAGACCGTTCCCCCCCCCTACGTTTCGACACTGATTGACAGAAAAAATTAAAAAAATTCATAGAGACAGGATGTTTGCTATATTTTGAACGAAAATTACAGCGAACTCTCAAATAATTATATTTCTGTGTGTTTAGGGGATGGGTGTAAGGGGGGTAAAAAAAACTTTTTTTGACCCAAGCGAGTGGGGTATCATTTAAAGAGCACCAAATTTCCAAAATATTGCAATTTTTTTTAGAATTTTTTGATACACTGTTTTTGAGTTATTCTAAAAAATGTGTAAATTCCAGACCGTTCCCCCCCCCCCTACGTTTCGACACTGATTGACAGAAAAAATTGAAAAAATTCATAGAGACAGGATGTTTGCTATATTTTGAACGAAAGTTATAGCGAACTCTCAAATAATTATATTTCTGTGTGTTTAGGGGATGGGTGTAAGGGGGGTAAAAAAAAAAACTTTTTTTGACCCAAGCCAGTGGGGTATCATTTAAAGAGCACCAAATTTCCAAAACATTGCAATTTTTTTAGAATTTTGCGGTACACAGTTTCGGAGTTATTCTAAAAAATGTGTAAATTCCAGACCGTCCCTCCCCTACGTTTCAACACTGATTGACAGAAAAAATTGAAAAAATTCATAGAGACAGGAAGTTTGCTATATTTTGAACGAAAATTATAGCGAACTCACAAATAATTATATTTCTGTGTGTTTAGTGGATGGGTGTAAGGACGGTAAAAAAAAACTTTTTTTGACCCAAGCGAGTAGGGTGAAAGAGCACCGAATTTCAAAAACATTGCAATTGTTTTTAGAATTTTACGGTACGCAGTTTTTGAGTTATTCTAAAAAATGTGTAAATTCCAGACCGTTCCCTCACCCCCTACGTTTCGACACTGATAGACAGAAAAAATTGAAAAAATTCATAGAGTCAGGAAGTTTGCTATATATTGAACGAAAATTATAGCGAACTCTCAAATAATTATATTTCTGTGTGTTTATGGGATAGGTGTGGGTAGGGCAAAAAAACTTTTTTGGAACCAAACGAGTGGGGTGTCATTTGAAAGAACACTTAATTTAAGAAACATTGCAATATTTTTAGAATTCTGCGATGCACAGTTTTTTAGTTATTGATGAAAAAAAGTGCTATTTTAAGTGTATGTATACCACCCTATATTTCGACGCTGATTTATAGAACAAATATTCCCAATTTAGACTATTAAAATACTTTAGCTAACATAAACAGCTATGGATAAGATTTAACCTCAAGTAACATTTTTGATCAATGTAGATGTGATTGATATTTACTATTGACGTTTACGATTAAACATTTATTCTGCGTCCAGTCTGGCGATATAAAGACTTTACAACATAACTTTATGTCATTTATTTTTGATAATGTGTTCTTTTACATTCACGGAACCCTTGGCGAGCGAATTTTATTCGCACTTGTCCGACTTTTTTTTAAATGAAAACTATTTTTTTATTATTGTATTTTACTAGCACGTCAATTATTATCGTTTGTCGATCGCCAAACGTTTAGAAAAAAAAGTAGCTCTTTGGGCCGAAAATGTTGGCCACCCCTGGTCTAAGCCATAGGATCTCAATTTGCAAATAAGGTTGTTATGCCATACTTTGTCAAATGCTTTGGAAATATCAAGAGCAACACCGAATGGATTAGTTTTTATATTGGTGATCAGCCCTTAAATGGTGATAAAATAATTATTTAGATCTATCTGTTATTTAGATCTGTTAATATATTATACAAGGCAACATTTTTGCATCGTCTCTTGAGAAAAAGTCAAAAAATGCAAAATAATTGCCCTCAAAAAGTTTGAAACTTTCATCCAAATTGAGACGAGAAAACGCAAATTTTTTCAGCCCAAATCTAATATCATCTATTCTGATGCCTGCTAGAAGACATTGCTTTTTCAATTTTAAAACTAGAAAATCGTCAAATTAACACAAAAAACCAAGGAAAAACATTTTTATTAGATCTCCAAGAAATCACAATACAAAAAATTAAAATACAAAAAACAACTTAATTTGCATACGAATACTGAAAAAGTGCTGCTGATGGTGCTCTCAAGGGTATCATCCGTGATTCGCCATTACTTCCTTTCACCATGACATATTCACGACCGTTAATATTTTTGTGTCCAAGATCATTACTATCTTCATCACGCGAAAAAAATGAGTTTTTATTGCGCGTAAATAATGATGCATATGGAGGTGGTGGACTGATACTTGCTATAAAATTTTGATGTTTAGACACTCGTTCAAATAATCCCTCTTTTGTAAAATTATTTCTGTGGTTCAAATATCTGAAGAAAATCTAAAAAAAAAGTAATATCTTTAATAGGTTTTATTAAAACTAAAAGGTTGATATACAAAGATAGGACAGTTACTAGAAACGTAGTATCCGTTCAATGGATTTAGAATAAAGTGTAAATTTTATGAATTAAATTATTGAAAGCAAAAAACATGCTTACGGTGTTTGTAAAAGGCAATATAAATTTTTAAAAGAAAGGCAGGTTTTTTTGAGGAGGATAGTGCCGGAAACAAGAACAATCCTTCTCAAAGAGAGACGTCTGGTAATTTTACTTTACCTCACTAACAAATACTGCAAAACTTGTACAAAAACCAGTCAGCATAACATAATATGTTGTCATTAAATCGCTGTTCCTCAGCTGTCGCTCTGTGCCGCCCAAATTTTGCGGGCATATCTCTGTGTTGGGCAATCCTGATAATAACATGTACTTTACGATTCCTGCTTCAACCAGGTGAAGTAATCTATAATAAATGTTTTAGTGTTATAAATTATTGATCTAATAAATATTAGAAATTGATGTGAGTACTCAGGATCAAACAACTGACTCCATTTATTGTTTAGTGGATACGCAAATGCTCTTTTTCTAGTTAAAAATGGTGTTTTAGCTAGGGCAAATGGACAATGAGCCTTTTCATTGATTAGATTTAATGTTTTACGATAACGATAGTCATTGTAAACTAGATGGTCTATTGCTGGACGATCTCTAACATAAACATAACCTTTTTTCTCCACAAACTTGACAAGAATATCGGTATCGTTTGATGAATCAGCAAATACAACTAGATCTCTATTTACCATCTTTGTCAGAGCTGTTAATGTTTCATCAGTCTGAAAATAAAAGAGCAATATTAAAATTCCTAACGTTATTAAAATTCCTAAAGTGCAGTTGATATTGATGTAGCTCTCTCTGGAACATCAGTTAGCTGTAACATTAACAGAGATAATTTTAAATCTATCTGTGCTGAAGACATCAGGTTTAATCTAAATTTTTTTAATGCAAATAATTTTGATTTAAAAAATTCATTTTTAATTAATAATATAAAAATTAAACTTTTAGATACAAATTCTATTTTATGTAAGGCAGATAAAGGAAATGCCATAGTAATTTTATCAGAAGATCTTTATTCTGAAAAAATTATTGATTTTATTACTGATAGTGGAGCTGTATTACTACGCTCTGACCCCACGAGTAAATTTAAGCTGAATGTGTCTAAATGTCTTTCGTCATGTGTGCAACTAATCACACCACAAACTTCTTTTCGTTTCAACTTAATGAACCCTTCTGCTCCTATCCTTTACGGATTACCTAAACTCCATAAATTAACTATGCCTATCAGACCAATAGTTTCATATCACAGTGCACCAGCTTATAAGCTGGTTTAACAAACTTTAACATTTAACAAACTTTTTAGAATATACAGGCTTTTTCTCACATTATTCTGTTAAAAATTCAATTGACCTAATTGATAAAAATTTTTTTTTATTAATTAGTTAGACATGTTTAGCACACTAAATATGAAATATTCATTATTTAGACTCTTTTTTAATATCTGAAGATACCAAAATAAGAAATATTGTTGTTCCTTCATCTTCAAACCAATTTCTTTTGATGTATTTACATCTATTCTTATTAACGTCATACATACTGTTGTATTCAAAATTATTAATGATTAGGTTCAATCTGATGACATTCGAAATGAGCTCTCCATGATGTCAGAACTTGTGCATAACAAAATTACTTTTGTTTTGATAAAAAATATTATAAATTCACAGGCGGACTACCTTTGTCCCCCATTTTGGTAGAAAAATTTTGATGAACTTTTTTGAGATCTAAATTTTAGATGTATCAATTCTACTGTCTAGTCATGTTTTATTTTGGTATCGTTATGTTGATGATATTTTTTGTTTTTGGACTGGAACTGATTTAGAACTAGAGTCGTTTCTTCAAATAATTAATAATAAACATATTTCTATTAAATTTACAGTCAGAAAAGAAGTTGAAAATTGCATCAACTTTCTTGACATTAGTATATGTCATTAATTTTCTAAATTCTTTTTTAATATTTATCGTAAGCCAACATTCTATTATACACTCTACTTCTATAATCATTCGTCAAATATAAAACATTCAGCAATTCATGCATTGGTTGATAGACTTATAAAAGTCCCACTTTCCGCAACTAATTTCGTAAACATAAAATAAAACATCACTTTTAATAATGGATATAATCCTACTTTAGTTCACAAAATTTTACGTAAGAAATTAAAAAAGATTTCTCATAATTTAATTTATCCAAATCCCGCCCTTGACTTTACACAGGCAATTTAAGTCAAAAATTAGGAAACAAAATATCAAAATATACAAATTTAAGTTGTGCTTATTATATTAAAACATAACCTTCAAAATCTTCTTGTAAATAATAAACAAAATCTAAATAAATTTTCAAAATCTGGAGTCTATCAACTATCTTATTTTGATTGTGATGCAATAAGGTTAAAATTTACTACAAATATGCGTGTCCTGCTTCACAACGATAAATCACCGAGATATTCTCACATTAATTGCTGACGGAAAGGTAGGTACCGGTTGATCAACGGTCTTCTAACTACTGCAATTTAGTGTCGTCAAAAAAGGAATTGGTTTAAAAAGTATTTCCTAATATTCAAACTTATCATAAGAATCACGACAAAGGCGTCAATGAATTTAACATTATAATTCAGTCTTACATTCAAAGTAAGGTAGTCATATACAAGTCCGTAGACAATGGTATGGAAGCAGAAGTAGCGGTTAACTATCCAACAGTATTTTTGAATTCACTTGATCTGTCAGGGATGCTACCGCATGTACTGCAATTAAAAATCAGCATGCCAATTATCATGTTGAAATATCAATCAGACCCGCAGCAAAAAAAAAATAATGAGCAACGTAGTAGAAGCAACAATCTTGACTGTACCTTTCAAAAGTGAAGATGTCCTCATTCCTCGCATAACTAAAATTAAAAGATTGCAATTCCCAATGCGATTGGCATTTGTCATTCGATTTTTTGTTCAGTCTAAGTAAGAAATAAATGTTTGTTTAGTAAATACTTTTTTCCAATTCAATCTTTAATTATGACATTCACTATAGAAATTTTCCCTTTTCAATTAATATATTAATAATTCATTTCACCACCCCAAACTTATACTGGGTGATTAATTGTTTTTGTTGACATACGATGACGAGAAAATAAATAACGAACGTGGTAATTTTGGTTCACTCTCGCATACATACATATTTAATTTTCAACCAGGGTTTCTTTTCATGTAAATTTAAGGATGTCAAATAAAAATGGAACATTAATGTAAAGAAATCAATGAATTTATAAATGTTTACATAACAGTCGATAGTTCTTTTTATTCCCACTACTATTTAGTTAATAATTATAATTTGTTACATTTCGTATAGTGTTTTCCAATTTTTAACGTGTGTTTTAATTCAACGATTTATATCAACGATTTTTACAGATCAAATAATTATTTTTTTAAATATATTTACCTGTAAAACTATTTTAAGTTTTAACATACTTCTTTTAAGGTAAAGGAAAGTTCTTTTAGAAAGTTCATTTAATTTAATATAAGCAATGATTTAAAATTTTTAAGAAAAACTATGTTTCACTTACATTCAGAATCGCATACTCCACCCCTCCTCCTCTATTTGACACAAACGGTTTACCCTTTCGAACAATATCATCAACATTATTTATTGGTAATGTGAATTTAGATAGTGTCAAAAACGCTGTTAAATTTGCAGTATAAAATGATGTTAAAATTATAATGAAAAGCCACCAAGTTGCAAATACAACACGTGTTGAATCTGAAAAAAATAGAAGAATTTTTGTAAATTAGACTACGGGATTCTAATTCAAGTTGAATATATTTTCTTTGTTATTGATAGTTTTCACTACATATATGAAACATATTTGTTTACAAAATAGGTTAATAATTGTCTCATAACCCGACTAGCATTTTATTCTGCCCTATTATGATCCGGGCCGGATCAAGGTCTAATGAAGTAAGTCCTATTGGGATATTTGCATCCTTATCCCTTATAAGAAATCATACCTGATTTCACTAAAAGGGCACATCCTATTTGACCTGATCCGACCAGTTCTGCGAAGACATATCTCATCCCTAGTAGTAAATGCCGAATCAGGGTTGAATCCAAATCATATATGATTTTTCAATTAAGGTATACCCCATTTGTCCTGATCCGAGCCTACTTTTATTTGAATAAATTTCATTTGGCTAAAAGTCACTAGAGATGCATTTTAGATATACATAGTTTGTTAAATTTCACATATACTATAATTTAGTTATCGCTTCTCTGCGTTATGACATTTTAAAAATGACGTAATTACAAAAATTGTACTAAAATGTAGTAGTGAATGCACTATTTGAACTAATCCGGTCCTGGTTCGGTTTTAGTAGGGCTGCCTGATCCGGTTTGCATAATTTAACACATAAGTGTTAAATTACTAATCAGGGCCGGTTCTGAAAGGGCGTGAAAGCGCAGATACGAGTCCTTATATAATAATGCTCGTCGGGAAGATTCAAGATAACAATTTCTTGAGTTTTTGATTTCTAGCATTTTAAACAATATTTGGATTGGCAAGACTAATCCGGTACCAAAACCTTCCAAATGAAAGTTAATTCAGTTGTTCATGCTGAACTGTTCAAAATAAGCGAAAGTTGCTTATCCGACCAATATTAACATCGATAATTTACTATAAGACGCAGTTTTTAATTGTGGGGGTCTTTGTATTACATTTCTAGACATAACAATGTGTGAATTCATAGGATAAGAATATTTCTATTTTGTCGTCAACATTCTAAGTCACGAGTGTAGAGACATTATTGATTGTTGGCAATTAATGCGAAACTAATATCTGACACATGGTCAAGTTTTTACAATATATGTTCCATGTATATAGACAACATTAAGGGAATATTAATTTTGTGGAGATTTTGGGAGTGATTAAGCGCAAGTATAACCATTGCAATTCAAATGAACTTTGCAATTCGAAATCATCAGCAGCAACAGAGGCGATGATGAAAAATACTTTTTCGGCAAACGGCTGTAAAGTTTAACTTTACTGCCGCTAAGGAGTTAAAGTCATACTTTTTTGACTGCGGCTGCAAAAGCAAAGCCAATTTTATTTTATACTACGGCAACTGTAAAGTAGCATTTGTTATTTTGTTATTTTTTCAAACAAATTGTATAACTATGACAACAAAAAATAAGTTGATTCTCATTGGATTATGATATTTTGAATTATCGTATGTTACTATGACAACAAAACAAAACAAACAGTTTCATTGGATAATGAAATTTTAAATTATTGTATAACTACGACAACAAAATAACAACTATTTCAATTGGATTATGAAATTTTGAAAAGGCTGGTTTGATAAAAAAATTTATTCATACAAATTTAAATGTTTTTTTCTCTTTTTTGGAAGTAATTATGACGATGAAAATTCATATTTATAAAAATGTTGTGTATTAATTTCATATTTATAAAAAAATTAAACGTTTACCGAAAAAATAGTGTATTTAATTCGGAGCTAAAGTGACTTTTTGTGTATCGTCTGTAATTGTCGGCTTCCCTACGGTCGGCCGTCAAACTATAGACTCAACACAAAAAGTATCACTTTAACTCCTAATTAAATAATGTACTATTAATTACACATTTTTTTTATTTTCAGATGATTTCTAAATTGAAACTTCATCATCAGCATCACATATTTACTTAAGGAAAACGAAGCCTGGATTGTGGAGTTATTCGTTGAACAAATTGGAAGGTGTTGATCTCCAGAAAGTGTGCATGTCAAATAAATCTGACACATCATATTGTTGAAAAGAAAATGTTTTCTCTTTTAATCTTCGGTAATATGGTGAACCAATGAGATAAACGGACTTTTTATACATTATACTTACACTTTTTTGGTATAGTCCATTCTCTGTGGTCTAACCCTAAAGAGAAATGGCTAAATTTTTTTTAAAGTTGAAATTTTTTTATTAAGTTGAAACAAAAATCAATTGTAGAACTGTAATAGTAAGAAATGATGACGAGATACGAAGAATGTTGCGGTGAGACGCGATAGCGAAGAATGTGGCGAAGAATGTTGCGACGAAGAATGTTGCGGTGAGACGCGATAGCGAAGAAAGATGTTTTTTCCATAATTGTCAACAACTCTATAGTTCGATTTTTTTTTTAAATAAGAAGTGTTGTGTAGTAGGAATTACAAAATGTGTCACAACAACACATAGATACCTTTTAAGACGTAGGTCCCACAATAGCATGCGTCTTGGGGTATAGGTGGACGCTTTTTTTAAATCTTTGTGGATTGAAGGCACTCGAGACTATTGATTCAGGCAAAGCATTCCATGTGTAGGATGTGCGCACAAAGAAATCCCTTTGCATTCTATTACTATGACAGTGAGTAATCCCGACAGTCCGACCGCCCGCACAAACCGATTGACGAGTAAAACGGGGAAAAACATATGTCTGAGGCGTTATGGATCTGATTTCATCCGAGCACTGCTGGTGACGATATTTATAAAAAACAACGAGATCAGCAACAGTGCGACGATGTTGTAGGGAATCAAGTTTTGATGTCAAATCTCGATCACCCACAATTCGTATAGCCCGCTTTTGAACAGCGTCCAAGAGGGCCAAGATAGGAAAAAAAGCAGCACCCCAAACTTGACAACAGTACTCCATACAGGGACGAATATAGGACTTATAAATGTGGAGTAATTGATGCGAAGTAAAATATTTTTTACATTTATTGAAGAGGCCGAGTTTTCTTGACGCGCTCTTTGCCATGGCCATTATATGATGGTTCCAGAGTAAGTCATTGGATATTGTGACTCCCAATAAACGAATGCTTTCACATTCGTCTATTTAGTCATCACACATATTAATTGAAATATCGTTGGGAAGCTCGGTCTTTGATCTGGAAACAATCAATAGCTGTGTTTTGGTGGAATTAAAATTGACCAAATTTTTGTCACCCCAATCGGCGAATTTTTAGGTCCTCGTTTACATTTATGACAGCGTCTCTCCGGACGGGATTTATTCGTTCATGCATTTTACCCTTTGAAGATAGGGAGACGAATGACTTGTGCAGTGTACTATCATCTGCAAAACTATTTATTGGGTTACTGGTGATTTGCAACAGTTCGTTAATATAGATTAAAAATAAAGTGGGAAATAAAACTGAGCCTTGGGGTACACCAGCGGTTATTAATTTAGACTCGGAAGAGAAGCCATCTATAGATACCGAGATGTATCGGTTAAACAGAAAATTTTGAATCAACTTCACGACTGCGGGATGAAAACCGTACGCAACGAGCTTGTTGATCAAGTTGGCATGCCAAATTCGATCAAATGCTTTTGAGATGTCTAATGCGATCACGTACGTTTCACCACCTTTCTCAAGTATGCTATTCCAAAGATGTGCCACATAATAGATTTATTTATTATTATAGATTTATTTCGAATACATATTTTAATGTTAAAATGGTTTTAGGTAGATTACGTATAAAAATCAATCTATTGCAATGGGCGTCATCTCAGAATTACGAAAAAATTTTGATGTCGGAAAATCGAAAAAAAAAAAAAAAAAAAATATATATATATATATATATATATATATATATATATATATATATATATATATATATATATATATATATATATATATATATATATATATATATATATATATATATATATATATATATATGTATATATATATATATATATATATATATATATATATATATATATATATATATATATATATATATATATATATATATATATATATATATATATATATATATATATATATATATATATATATAAATTTATATACTAGCAGGACCCGGCGTGCTTTGCTACGCTTATAAATAAAGTTTTTGCGCAGACATTTTGTTGACGTAGGGGCAATGATAAAGTATGAATGAAAAATAATCAGCATTCTAGCTGATCAGTGCGGATATATGAAAAGTTAGCGATCTGCCACTATGTTTTCAAGTAAGCAATAAAACAATTTAAATGACTTGTTGAATTAGTAAAGGTGTGTCATCTCTATATAAAACATTATACAGAACAGAAATAGATTCAAAAATGTTCACAGTGCTCTTGCATTGTATTTGTTTCCGACACGAAACACACAAAAACTGTCCTAAAGAAGTTTTTCTGAGAGAAAATGAAAAATTCAAGTGAATTACAATACAGTGAATTCCGCTTAATTGGGACACCGGTTAATCGGGACAGCCGTTTAATTGGGACAAATCCTAAAGAACGGAAACAAAACCAAGCAAATAACACAAATTTACTTCGCTTTTTCGGGACAATATTTCGTTTAATCGGGACAGATCATACAAAAAAAATTTATTAATCATACTAAACATAGAAAAAAAAATTAAAAAATAAAACCAAAATAATAAAAAATAAAAAAGAAGAGAAGAAAAAGAATGATTTTTTCGTGGTTCGAACTTCGAATACATATTGGAATCCATCGATGAAAATATACTTACATGTACGTCAACAGCGAGGGAAATCAGTAGTAAAATAACTATTTTACAGGTAATATAGTTTGTAGCTGACAGTTGGCGAGCAGTAAAAACCAGCACAATACAAAATGGTTTTGGTTATTGCGGCTTAAAATCTATGGAGATTGCAGAGCACAGCGACGGATTAAATGAAATCTCACCAGGTATTGATATTGAATTTTCGTCAATTGACGACAATTTACTGTGTTATGATGAGAATGAGGATTGTGAGGACGTAGTTGAAGGAACAATCAAATCAAAATATCAAACATTGGTGGAATCCGATGACAGTGATGATGAAGAACTTGTGGTCGTAACTTATCGTGAGGCAAGACAATGTGTTGACAGATTACAGCGTTATTTTATGAAATATGGAAATGATGAGAGTCCTATGTCAGCATTAAATTTGTGCTCTGATTTTGTTCCACTACAATCCAGCAAAAACAAAGGGTAAACCTCTTTGGACAAATTTCTTCAAAAAATTTAATTAAAGTTTAAACCTTATTTTTCTAACAGAATGTATTACATATATGTACATACATATTACATATTTATTATGTATATGTATACATATATTAATATTTTTATTAATATTAATGTACATGGTTCATACATCCATTTTATATAATTTTTTAATACATATGTATAGATACGTATAGTTTTGAGATTTTATTTTCAATTTTGTGCAATTTATGAAATAAAATGCATAAAAATTACTAATCCTTTTACTTTTAAAAATTCATTTTTTGTGGAACTTCGGATAATTGGGCCAGCCGCTTAATCGGGACAAATTGCACTAGTCCTGATGTGTCCCGATTAAGCGGAATAGACAGTAATTACTTTGATCTATTAGGTTTGAACTTTTATACGAATATTATAATATTACTTTACACCGGAAAGCTCAGAAAAATATATGAATACTGTAATATTACACCGGTGCACTGAATTTATAACAAACAAACTAATTACACTTGGAAATCTCTTATATTATGAATCACAGAATGAATAATTTAATAAAACTATTAATTGGCTAACATGAAAAATAATTTATTAAAAAAACAAATCAAAAATTATATAAATTAAAATACAATAAAAAGCTTACATTAATTATTTCTTCAATGTTGTCTTCTTCATGTTTTATTTTACGTCTTCGTTTATCTTGATGGTTAATTAAAGGTTTTGTTATATCAAGCCGAAACTAATCCGCTCCTCTGCAAAAAAGCAATAGATAATAATATCACTGCACGAAACTTCATAAACGGACTTGATGTTCAATTCTACAACTAGAATCAGACAATTTGTGTTTAGAATCTCATACGGTAACAACAGCATGAATTTCTTCAATTAATTTTTGTTTTTCGTCATCATCAAAATTCATATACCATTTGGCGAGACGTGTTGTTTCACAAAGTTATAAATTCATTTTCAAGTCTGATAACATAACACTTGCTTAGTAAATAAATTTTAATTCTTGAATGTAAAACATATTTCGTTTACATATTTTTATAGATGCAATTGAGGTTTCAACATTTTATTAAATTCACAACTATAAAAAAAACCTTCACAATATTAACACAATAATTGAAATGAAAAGTAAATTTATTTTCTTTTTAGTTTTAATACAAATTTTTTTGAAATAATTAACAACATTAAACCTACTCAAAAGTAAGTTGTATCACGACTCAGTCATGACTGACTGTAATTTTATTTCAATTTACATGATTTACTGATTTTAAATTTATACTAACTGCCGATCCAAACAATTTGATCGTTTTTATATCATATTATCATCGATCTTCTGTTTCATTTTCCATCAAGTAATTCTCCTGTTTTTCAAATTAAAAAAAATCGTCTTGCAAAACTTGAAATTAAGTTTATTTAAATCAAAAAAAAAATGTTTAAATGTTTAAATGTACAGTGGTACAGATAAACGTCATAAATGAAGAAAATTATTATTGAATTTGAAAACTACTATCTCTAGAGTAAAAATTGAAAATAGTCCGTCGGTACAGATCTTAATCACTCACAAAATTTTATTTTTGACACTAAATAGTGTAAAAGTTTTGTTTATTTAACATGCCTGTTGCATATTGCCGCTATCTCATAAGAAAGAAAATTCGAAAAAACTCGTTTATGATAACATTCAATTTACATTGTGTCATTTTTATTGCATCTTATTTATTTTAATATGGAAAGAATTTCAAAATGTCAATTTAATTCTGTTTATTTATTCGAGTACAGCTTGTGGAAACACTATATTTTTTGTTTTTCCATCTAGTGCGTTCACGAATAAATCAGAAGGTTTTTCTAACGCGTTAGCCACATACAGTGTGAGAAGCATGATGAGAAGCACATATTCTCCAAATCTAGTCCACAAACTTGCACTGTCCTGCCTTATCTTTTAAAGCTTAAAATATGTGTTCAAAATGATGGCCTTCGACTTCAATGCACTTATTAATCCGCTCATCAAATGACTGTACACAACTGAGAAGTGTGTCTGCTTGAATTTCGGCACAAGCATTTTTGATTCGCCCGATCATATTCTCACGTGTTGTTGGTTCTTGTTTGTAAATTTTCTCTTGAAGATAGCCCCACAAAAAGAAATCTGGCGAAGTAAGATCTGGTGATCTGGCAGGCCAATTTACATCTATCATGAATCGAACAAAATTGTTTAGTCAAATCGTACGTACTTTTAGCCGTAGAATCCGTATCTGCAATAAAAAATTGGGGCTCCTATTTTAGATTCAAAGCTACCCCCGCCCACCTACAAAGAGGGTGGGGGGGTGGGGGACTATTTTTTTGCACTAATGTGTTTCCCCCGCGGAATGATAAAATTTTGAATACAGACATTTTTTCCGTAGAGTGCTTATTTTTCGAGATATTTGAAAGTTTCAGGTTAAAATAATCACCCGGTATATTTATATATATATATATATATATATATATATATATATATATATATATATATATATATATATATATATATATATATATATATATATATATATATATATATATATATATATATATATATATACCCGGTATATATATATATATATATATATATACATATATATATATATATATATATATATATATATATATATATATATATATATATATATATATATATATATATATATATATATATATATATATATATATTTTATTTTTGCCAGGCATTAAAATTTACAACATTCCTATCAAAAATGAAGGTTTTCTACCCTATTTTTCGATGCAATGATTTATTCATTATATCGAAAATTATATTTCGATAATGTGATTTTTTATCTATTTTAACTAAAAGGCTTATTTATTAGAAAAAGTATGCTATTAAAAAAAGTTATGCTGTCATGTAAAAACATATGTTGGATGTATTATTACAAAGTGTAAAGTTGATATATAACTTAAAGCTATATATTTTGCAATAGCATTTTATTCACCGTTCGTGGTATATTATTTCTATCTACATTTCCATGTAAAATAATGATGACATATCTGATATTCTATCTTCTCCTGTTTTTGTTTACACGTTTAAAAAAGTAATAAAAAATGCTTCTATGATTGACATATTTATGTTTTTTATCAGCGATCAAACATATTAAATTTAATTTCCAAACAAAAAATGTAAAAAAATAAAACCTTATATTGTTAAAAAAATTCATAAGTTATCAACTCATTAATATAATATAGGAAAATATAATCAATCTGATGGGAATTCAATTAACTGAAAATTGTTGATTGAATTTTGTAGATAATAATATATTTAAAATACAAATTATTTTACTTTATAACTAACATACAATTTAAATAAATTATAGTTTCGATTTTCCGTTAGATAACATTCGTCTGATTTACATATGTTTGAAATAATTATTATTAGCCGCCAAGTTTTACTTAAATGGAACATTGAATATGACGTATTACATACCCATCGAAAAAGGATATGTTGAAGGTATGTAGATTGTACACATATTTTCGTTTCATTGTTGTTATACATAAAATTATATATAAAATAGAAATTTATGATTACGATGTGACTTTTATTTAATGTAAACAGGCAATGTAACGACAACCTTGCACGTTTCAATAACTTATTATTAACATATAAACTTTTAGTGATGGAAAGAAAACCCATAATTGGCAGTGGAATATTGTAGGTCCACGTCATGCTGCTTGGGCAATGCTAACATAATTGTATGTAGGGTAAAGGAGAGGTGCAAAGTTAATAATAAGAACAACTTGGGCGGGTGTCAAGATTGTTTCAAGGAGCTGACTATAATATAAAAGTATTTAAAGGTTTTTCTGAAAATCTAAAAATCAGAACGTGAACCACTCACGAAAATTTGGGTTAGCTAAAGGTTTATTCCCGTTGATCCAAGGGCCAGTAAGAAAAAATGTGTCAGGTTTATTGTTTCAATCCATAGTGCCAATAGTTTAATTAGTTTCTGAGATAACGTGTCACAGACAGACAGACACATATTCACCCACCCACCTTTGGACCCCTATACCTCGGGTCACAATTGACCCTATATGAAAATGAAAATCAATATCTTGGGAGATATTGGCATAAAATAAGTGTAGATATCGTGTCCACATACAGACAGACATATACGCATTTTGACCTTTCGACCCCCATATCTCGAGTCACAGTTGATCTGAAAATGAACGCCAAAGGATGTTTGCCCTAAGATGCCTGTGTACCGAATTTGGGGTTAATTTCAAGTATTTTCTGAAATTCACTGTCCATAGACAAACCAACATGCACACACACACATGGACAACATTGCAATCGCATAAACTATCTCTATAGCTTTAATGATATTAATTGCAAAAAGGAACTGTAGATTTGAACCTAATTTCTAATTGAATTTTCTTTTACTAAATTTTTACTGTCCTATATTGGCTTTTCTATATATGAACATATATACTTGTGGCTTGTATTGATGCTAAAATTACCTAAATCATCTTTTAAATTAAAAAACTGGTCCTTTTAACTGAAAGATTTTTTATTCGAATAAAAAATCGAATCGAAATGATAAATAAAAAAATCGAATATAACCGGTTCGAACCGGTTGTTTTATTCGCAGTAAGGCTGTAGATCTTTTTCTTTTTCATATTAAATTTATGATATTAAATTTAAATGAAGTGTTCTTTTAAACAAAATCGCTTGATTGATAAAAAAGGCTTTTTTTCTATGGTAACAAATGAAAAGTCTATTCCACTAGTGTAAAAAGAATAACAAATTGTAGTTGCTGTGATTTTTCATGTTTCATATTTTACAAAGTATTTTTTATTCGCCTATATATTAAAGTGTTGCTTTATTACTGTGATTTGCGGCTTTAAAGTATCACTTTTCAACTATTTATTTTGTCGTCATAGCTACGTCCAAAAAAGTAAAAAGCATTTGTATTTGCTTAAATTCTATGAAAAATAAATTTTTTTATCAAAGCAACCCGCAAATTCAAAATTTCATTATCCAATTAAAATAGTTGTTATCATTTGTTGTCATAGAATTTGGAAAAAATAATAAATATTTTTTCAAAGGTTACTTGTTCCACATATTTTTATTTTAAAATTTATGAAAATTTATAATTTTAATTTAGAATAAACAACTTTTCTTAAGATATTTTGCTTGCGGCGAATAAAAAATAGTATATGATGCTCGGACGTAAGCTATTTTGGACTTAATGTGGGTGCAAATCTCGGCTAGCGCCTCGATTTGCAAACTCCACATCCGTCCAAAATCTTTAGCTTTACGTCCTAGCATCATAATGTACTATTAAACAACGCAACCATGAAAAAATAGAATATGAATTTTGAATGTTTTGTTGTCGATTTCTAGCTTTATAATTTATAGTAAATATCGATTACATATTACTATCATATAAAAAATTGCATTTTCTACGCGAGATAAAAACGTTTTTCGTTCGTAAACATGTCTCACTCGACGCTAACGCGTCTCGTGAACAAATGTTTACTCAAAAAACAATGTTTTCATCTCTTGTAGGAAAATATACTATTATTATTATATGGGAGAAATTGTGAATAGTTAAACTCAAATAACTGGGTGAATAATTGGAATTTTTCAATTCTAAAACCAGTTTTGGAATCCTCTAATTAAACCTTACATGTTTCAGAACATTTTTTTCAGAAAAAATTTTACGTGTTTCGTGGCGGTATCGAACCCCATTCATCAGTAACACAAATTCGATACCTTGTGTTATACACGTTTTATCAACTGAGCCATTCAATTGACATGTTTTATGGAAATTTTTAGTTAGTGAATTGAAACGTCATCAACAATTACAATGAAGTTAACAGTTTCACAAAGATTGCCGACCTAACGACATGATATATTCAATTAATTATTTCTAATTAATTATCTATCTAATTTTTATAGAGTTATTTCGATTAATTCTCAAGACGCTACTGTTCCATTAAGTATGGTAAGTTAATGATATCCATTAGTTTACGTACACATTCTCAATGTGGTAGAATCATTACAATTAGTTGTTAATCAACTAATCTGAAAACCAATTTAATATGATCTAGGTTGATCGGGGGGTTAATTTTTATATGGGAGAAATTGTGAATAGTTAAACTCAAATAACTGGGTGAATAATTGGAATTTTTCAATTCTAAAACCAGTTTTGGAATCCTCTAATTAAACCTTACATGTTTTAATCAGAAAAAATTTTACGTGTTTCGTAACGTATTTCGAAAAATTCCAATTATTCACCCAGTTATTTGAGTTTAACTATTCACAATTTCTCCCATATAAAAATTAACCCCCCGATCAACCTAGATCATATTAAATTGGTTTTCAGATTAGTTGAATAACAACTAATTGTAATGATTCTACCACATTGAGAATGTGTACGTAAACTAATGGATATCATTAACTTACCATACTTAATGGAACAGTAGCGTCTTGAGAATTAATCGAAATAACTCTATAAAAATTAGATAGATAATTAATTAGAAATAATTAATTGAATATATCATGTCGTTAGGTCGGCAATCTTTGTGAAACTGTTAACTTCATTGTAATTGTTGATGACGTTTCAATTCACTAACTAAAAATTTCCATAAAACATGTCAATTGAATGGCTCAGTTGATAAAACGTGTATAACACAAGGTATCGAATTTGTGTTACTGATGAATGGGGTTCGATACCGCCACGAAACACGTAAAATTTTTTCTGATTAAAACATGTAAGGTTTAATTAGAGGATTCCAAAACTGGTTTTAGAATTGAAAAATTCCAATTATTCACCCAGTTATTTGAGTTTAACTATTCACAATTTCTCCCATATAAAAATTAACCCCCCGATCAACCTAGATCATATTAAATTGGTTTTCAGATTAGTTGAATAACAACTAATTGTAATGATTCTACCACATTGAGAATGTGTACGTAAACTAATGGATATCATTAACTTACCATACTTAATGGAACAGTAGCGTCTTGAGAATTAATCGAAATAATACTATTATTATACTTATCTGAAAACACCTTGTTTTCATCTGTTTTTACAAAAACGTAAAGATGGCATTTACAGAACAGCGCACGGAAAATTTTCCCCGATCTCCGATTTTTTTTCCGTCTGCTAAATAAAAAAATACAATTGATATTTATTTCTTCGAACACTTATAACACTTTTCTGAAAACAACAACAACATAATTAGTATATTTAGGAATCGTTGGTATCAATAGTAAGGTATTATTAAGTACATCTTAAGTACATTTTTTAAAACTAACATGAATTAAACTGACACAAAATAAAACAATGCCGATATTCGATAATAAATATTTCGTTGCTATGGAAATGTTAATTATGTTTGATACTACTACGATGTATTATGATTACATTAAAAATAAAACGTTCTAAATTTACTTCTTATCCTTTTTTGCGTTGTTTTCAGATAAGTATAGTAAAAAGTACCGTTCATTACACTGTGGCGAACATTTAAATTAATTTTCGAAATAAAAATTTAGTTGGCGAATAATTGTAGCTATAACACGTCCGGAAATGGATTTTTCCGTACTTGCATGACTTGGTCACTCGCGCACGGAAAATCCTTATTTTCAGACTCTTATTGAAATATACTATTTTATTCTCATAATAGGTTGAATTTTGTTTAAAACTCTTTTTCACAAACAAAGAGCCCCCATTTTAAAACACTATTATTCAAAGTTTAAAAATTTATAACATCAGAGAGGTCAGAAACGTTAAATTTATAACATCAGAGACCAGACAGCGGCTTGAAAAATGTGGATGATTCTTGGAATTTGGTCAAAGGTCAACTTTAAGCGCTGCTGTGGAAAGTTTCGGAGACTCAAAAAGTAATTTTTAAAAACCCGAGTAATTTTTAAAAACCCGACGATTTATAATATCTTAATTGTAAAGGGGATAGCATTAACTTGTAGAAACTCTAGAAAATAGAGCTTCTTTGGCTCAAGGTGCGCGGCACTAAGAGCAATTTTAGGACGATGTCAAATATCAAAACTTTTTACTGAGGTTTGTTCCTCCTTCATTCAAAATAAGTTACAAACACACTTTTATGTAACTTGGATTTTGAGTAATTGAAAATTGGAATATAAATATCATGTTTTTTAGCAACTGCACATGAATCGACTGTTTTCAAATTTTATAGACAAGGTTTTTAACCTGTCTTGTTTCTAATAGTTTTAGACCAAAAAACTTAATGAAATTAAAATAATAAAAACTAGGAGGGCCTGGCGTGCTTCGCTACGCTTATAAATAAAGTTTTTGCGTAGACATTTTGTTGACGTAGAAGCAATGATTTCAAAAGTGGTAGTGAGAAATGATAGCATAATTTTCAATTTTTATTTTTAAAAATATAGGAAATCCCGTGACCGAAATTCGGTCATACATGAAAATTTTATATTTTATTTTATATATTGAATTTCACAATTGAAACAGCAATTATTATCAAAAACAAAAAATAATTAAATTATTATTCAAATATGTTTAACGATGAAAATGATAAAACTGAATGGCAACTTCAGCCTCAATATGAAATTAAAAAACACGCATATTGAGGCAAAAGCAAACGCACAGACACTCATACTCATAAAAGAGGAAAAGGTTTTTGAGAAAAGTGAGAAGAAATCAGGTAACAATGACTTCTGGAAAGACGATATTTTTTGTGAAAACTCTATCATCGTTGAACTGTGGCGAACATTAAATTTAAAATTTTAAGATATTAGCATGATTTCCTTGATATTTATGAAAAAGAACAAAAAATATATTATTATTATTCAGATTTTGTTTTTTCCAAATAGTTTCGAGTTTTTAATTTTCGTGTTAAAATTAAAAATGTAATTCTCTATGTAAATTATATTTCATCGCCTCGCCATCAATTTGATTATTACAATAAGACAAATGTCATGTAACTTGTATAATCTATTTATAAATACAATTAAACTCTAAAATGTTATTGTGTTTTCAGAGAATTTAATTTATATTTGTGCTACTTAATAATGGTTCAAGACCATTAGTGAATGTGGAAGCTAGTGTACCTGAAGAAGTTTGGAAATAAATTTAATTCATGATATGGTTGTTACAACAACATTTTATCTGCTGGCTTTTGTGTTTACTTTACGTGAACAGTAAATTTGTTAAAACATAACCGAAGATTCAGCTTAATCAACACATTCAAGGTAACTCATTATATTGGATACAACATCTCCAACATCTCGTATCATCTTATTCATCTCCTGGAGAATTCAACGCATCTAGCTGCCAACCTTTATATTAAAATCTACCTCCGCTCAACGCAGTATCATCTAAAACTGGTAACCCCGACTAAGAACAAACCTTCCAATGGAGTCAACTTGAAGAAGTATCAAATTTATATTTTAATTCATTTTTTTTCTCTTTCTTAATTTAAAGTAGTGCTTGCTTAATTTTGTTTTTGAAAATTTTATTTTATTATAATATTTTTTTTCACAGCGACAGAACACTCTTCCCGTAGTGATCAGTGCTCACATATTTTTCCTGCTAGTCATTTCTGTTGTTTAGCCATAATCTTATTTTCTCCTAGCGACACATTCTTCTTTTTTCTCCAAATTCTTATTTTTTGGCTTTCAAGCCACGCCAACTCCTGCTAGTGCGACCAACTTTTTAAAATTTTATTTTTGTTTAATAATCGATACCATGGGCCGAAGTTTAAGATCTCCTTCCTTCGTAAGACCCATTACACTCTCCTTAAATTATTGGGCCGAAGTTTCACAACTCTTTCCTTCGTAAGACCCACTTCATTCTCCGTTACTTATGGGCCGAATTAATCACCTTCTTCCTTCATAAGACCCACTCCACTCTCCTTAACTCATGGGACGAAGCAAATTTTTCAAATTTTCTGATTTTTTATTTACTATCCCTAACGTTACCCATATGTTACCATAACATGAACATCTTCTAACGTTAACCATCTATCTGTTGACAAAACCGGTATGGTCCTTATGGATATAAAAATCAGATTTCATCTAATTAAGCAGAACCTCCAAATATCTGATCTTAAAGGAATATCCCCAACGTTACCCATATGTTTCTACAACATGAACATCTTCTGACGTTAACCATTTATCTGTTGACGAACAGGTATGGTTCTTATGGATCTTTAAAACGATATTTCGTCGTTAACCAGATATTTCTTCTCAAAGCGATCTTTTTCTATGGTACACGTCTCCAAGGTAAACATTGATCTCAGTCAACTTTGTACTGTCAGACTTTACCAGACTTGTGTTACCATATGCACTCTTTTGCTTACGCTAAATTTCTGCTTATTCTTGCTACTTTTCGAAAAATGAACTAATATTCACGTTTATACATGCTAGTATTGTCTCAGTCAACTTTGATCTGTCAGACATTCAGCATCACCGACGTTACTTTTCTGCTTTTCGTATTTTAAACGAACCTTTTAACCTATGATGCACATCTCCACAAATATTGGTCTCAGGCAACTCAGCTCTGTCAGACCTATATCTCCACTCGTGTTACCATAACTCCATAATTGTTCGTTTCTTTTTTTTTGCAGAACTTCAATTCGTAAGACCCATAATTTTGTTTTTCTCCGATATCGATTTTTAAACAACATCTCCAAACTTTTTCTTATTCGCTACAACTACTTAAGCAAAACTCTTTCCTTCTTTCCTCCTCAACTCTACTTAATTTTTTTATTTATATCGTTCCATCTTCGATGGCACTAGGGGGGGAGTGTTGTGGCGAACATTAAATTTAAAATTTTAAGAAATTAGGAGGCGATGATTTCCTTGATATTTATGAAAAAGAACAAAAAATATATTATTATTATTCAGATTTTGTTTTTTCCAAATAGTTTCGAGTTCTTAATTTTCGTGTTAAAATTAAAAATGTAATTCTCTATGTAAATTATATTTCATCGCCTCGCCATCAATTTGATTAATACAATAAGACAAATTTCATGTAACTTGTATAATCTATTTATAAATACAATTAAACTCTAAAATGTTATTGTGTTTTCAGAGAATTTAATTTATATTTGTGCTACTTAATAATGGTGCAAGACCATTAGTGAATGTGGAAGCTAGTGTACCTGAAGAAGTTTGGAAATAAATTTAATTCATGATATGGTTGTTACAACAACATTTTATCTGCTGGCTTTTGTGTTTACTTTACGTGAACAGTAAATTTGTTAAAACATAACCGAAGATTCAGCTTAATCAACACATTCAAGGTAACTCATTATATTGGATACAACATCTCCAACATCTCGTATCATCTTATTCATCTCCTGGAGAATTCAACGCATCTAGCTGCCAACCTTTATATTAAAATCTACCTCCGCTCAACGCAGTATCATCTAAAACTGGTAACCCCGACTAAGAACAAACCTTCCAATGGAGTCAACTTGAAGAAGTATCAAATTTATATTTTAATTCATTTTTTTTCTCTTTCTTAATTTAAAGTAGTGCTTGCTTAATTTTGTTTTTAAAAATTTTATTTTATTATAATATTTTTTTTCACAGCGACAGAACACTCTTCCCGTAGTGATCAGTGCTCACATATTTTTCCTGCTAGTCATTTCTGTTGTTTAGCCATAATCTTATTTTCTCCTAGCGACACATTCTTCTTTTTTCTCCAAATTCTTATTTTTTGGCTTTCAAGCCACGCCAACTCCTGCTAGTGCGACCAACTTTTTAAAATTTTATTTTTGTTTAATAATCGATACCATGGGCCGAAGTTTAAGATCTCCTTCCTTCGTAAGACCCATTACACTCTCCTTAAATTATTGGGCCGAAGCTTCACAACTCTTTCCTTCGTAAGACCCACTTCATTCTCCGTTACTTATGGGCCGAATTAATCACCTTCTTCCTTCATAAGACCCACTCCACTCTCCTTAACTCATGGGACGAAGCAAATTTTTCAAATTTTCTGATTTTTTATTTACTATCCCTAACGTTACCCATATGTTACCATAACATGAACATCTTCTAACGTTAACCATCTATCTGTTGACAAAACCGGTATGGTCCTTATGGATATAAAAATCAGATTTCATCTAATTAAGCAGAACCTCCAAATATCTGATCTTAAAGGAATATCCCCAACGTTACCCATATGTTTCTACAACATGAACATCTTCTGACGTTAACCATTTATCTGTTGACGAACAGGTATGGTTCTTATGGATCTTTAAAACGATATTTCGTCGTTAACCAGATATTTCTTCTCAAAGCGATCTTTTTCTATGGTACACGTCTCCAAGGTAAACATTGATCTCAGTCAACTTTGTACTGTCAGACTTTACCAGACTTGTGTTACCATATGCACTCTTTTGCTTACGCTAAATTTCTGCTTATTCTTGCTACTTTTCGAAAAATGAACTAATATTCACGTTTATACATGCTAGTATTGTCTCAGTCAACTTTGATCTGTCAGACATTCAGCATCACCGACGTTACTTTTCTGCTTTTCGTATTTTAAACGAACCTTTTAACCTATGATGCACATCTCCACAAATATTGGTCTCAGGCAACTCAGCCCTAAGATGCCTGTGTACCGAATTTGGGGTTAATTTCAAGTATTTTCTGAAATTCACTGTCCATAGACAAACCAACATGCACACACACACATGGACAACATTGCAATCGCATAAACTATCTCTATAGCTTTAATGATATTAATTGCAAAAAGGAACTGTAGATTTGAACCTAATTTCTAATTGAATTTTCTTTTACTAAATTTTTACTGTCCTATATTGGCTTTTCTATATATGAACATATATACTTGTGGCTTGTATTGATGCTAAAATTACCTAAATCATCTTTTAAATTAAAAAACTGGTCCTTTTAACTGAAAGATTTTTTATTCGAATAAAAAATCGAATCGAAATGATAAATAAAAAAATCGAATATAACCGGTTCGAACCGGTTGTTTTATTCGCAGTAAGGCTGTAGATCTTTTTCTTTTTCATATTAAATTTATGATATTAAATTTAAATGAAGTGTTCTTTTAAACAAAATCGCTTGATTGATAAAAAAGGCTTTTTTTCTATGGTAACAAATGAAAAGTCTATTCCACTAGTGTAAAAAGAATAACAAATTGTAGTTGCTGTGATTTTTCATATTTCATATTTTACAAAGTATTTTTTATTCGCCTATATATTAAAGTGTTGCTTTATTACTGTGATTTGCGGCTTTAAAGTATCACTTTTCAACTATTTATTTTGTCGTCATAGCTACGTCCAAAAAAGTAAAAAGCATTTGTATTTGCTTAAATTCTATGAAAAATAAATTTTTTTATCAAAGCAACCCGCAAATTCAAAATTTCATTATCCAATTAAAATAGTTGTTATCATTTGTTGTCATAGAATTTGGAAAAAATAATAAATATTTTTTCAAAGGTTACTTGTTCCACATATTTTTATTTTAAAATTTATGAAAATTTATAATTTTAATTTAGAATAAACAACTTTTCTTAAGATATTTTGCTTGCGGCGAATAAAAAATAGTATATGATGCTCGGACGTAAGCTATTTTGGACTTAATGTGGATGCAAATCTCGGCTAGCGCCTCGATTTGCAAACTCCACATCCGTCCAAAATCTTTAGCTTTACGTCCTACACTCAAAAAAATAATTGGTTATCAACAAAGCAAAATGCAGTTAAAACAACCAAAAACTGTGATATATTTTAGCTAATCTCAGAATGATGTTCTACTTACTAAAAAAATTTGGTTCAATATACCAAAACCATAATAGGTTACCTCAACCGTTTTTCTGTAACTTATGTGGTTGGATTTACCACATACATTTTAATAAATAAATGTGGTTAGTTTTACCAATTTTGTGGTTGGGAAAGTAGATAATACAATGATAAATTTAACTACTTCATGTGGTTCGTCGAACCACATAATACGATCACAAATAATTATATATATTCATATATATTCATGTATATATATATATATATATATATATATATATATATATATATATATATATATATATATATATATATATATATATATATATATATATATATATATATATATATATATATATATATATATACATTAATATAAAATGCAGACATATATGTATATAGTAAAGTAAAAGAATTTAAATACTATTTTAATTTAAATTGTTTATTCAAATATAGCAGTATACAAAATTAATTATATATTTAATTAACAAACGTTTTTATGAAGTAGATTTATAACATATTTATTGTTTATGTATATACATATTCCATTTGGTTGGTTTAAATTAATTTAATTACATTTTCGTATGTAAATTAAACTGTTTATTATTTTCTTCGGACTAAGGTTTTTAGAAATAATCCTTTAGTCGTATTGCAAATTCTCCATTAGGTAATAAACAAATATGAATTGGAGTGCCTGTCAAATAATTCATATCTATGATAAAATGCGTTTTTTTTTGCAGATGTAGCTGAAAATACATATCAAACATATTAACATTATTTACTACAAAATAGCCAATTTTATATATAGTACCTTTAAATTAAATTTGAGTCGTTAACCTCTATTTATCAATTTAAAATTTTTTTATATGTTAAACATAAATGTTTTTTATAGTATAAAGTACTGTTTTTATATTTGGCACCAAATTTTCACATCAAATTGCACAAATTATTTTAATTAATTTATATTCCGTATCAAAAAATTTTGATTGATTTCTTATAATTATTATTAAGTTATATTCACGTTGTGGTATATAATCCGAATACAAAGGAGTTTCCTCGATAACTAAAAAAAAATTAAAACAAAACGCATTGGCAAAAAGTGCGATCTAATGAGTTGTTGAATTAACCACATATAAAAAAGGTTTGAACGCATGGTGCGGTTAAATTGACTTATATATATAAATTCGAACCAAAAATGCGGTTATTTTAAAGGGGTAACATTTAATAAATGCATGGTGTAGTTGATTCAAACGATATCGTATTTATGTTAAACTTTTTATTTTTGTTAAAAATAATTAATTCAATATGGTTAAGACTACATCAAATAATTTGGTTAAATCGGAACGATTTTAACCACTATGCGGTTACGGCCATAGAAATTTAAAGAAAATTTTGATAGTTTAAATTAACCTCATATATGGTTAGCTTTTAACCACATATATTTTTTTGAGTGTAGCATCATAATGTACTATTAAACAACGCAACCATGAAAAAATAGAATATGAATTTTGAATGTTTTGTTGTCGATTTCTAGCTTTATAATTTATAGTAAATATCGATTACATATTACTATCATATAAAAAATTGCATTTTCTACGCGAGATAAAAACGTTTTTCGTTCGTAAACATGTCTCACTCGACGCTAACGCGTCTCGTGAACAAATGTTTACTCAAAAAACAATGTTTTCATCTCTTGTAGGAAAATATACTATTATTATTATATGGGAGAAATTGTGAATAGTTAAACTCAAATAACTGGGTGAATAATTGGAATTTTTCAATTCTAAAACCAGTTTTGGAATCCTCTAATTAAACCTTACATGTTTCAGAACATTTTTTTCAGAAAAAATTTTACGTGTTTCGTGGCGGTATCGAACCCCATTCATCAGTAACACAAATTCGATACCTTGTGTTATACACGTTTTATCAACTGAGCCATTCAATTGACATGTTTTATGGAAATTTTTAGTTAGTGAATTGAAACGTCATCAACAATTACAATGAAGTTAACAGTTTCACAAAGATTGCCGACCTAACGACATGATATATTCAATTAATTATTTCTAATTAATTATCTATCTAATTTTTATAGAGTTATTTCGATTAATTCTCAAGACGCTACTGTTCCATTAAGTATGGTAAGTTAATGATATCCATTAGTTTACGTACACATTCTCAATGTGGTAGAATCATTACAATTAGTTGTTAATCAACTAATCTGAAAACCAATTTAATATGATCTAGGTTGATCGGGGGGTTAATTTTTATATGGGAGAAATTGTGAATAGTTAAACTCAAATAACTGGGTGAATAATTGGAATTTTTCAATTCTAAAACCAGTTTTGGAATCCTCTAATTAAACCTTACATGTTTTAATCAGAAAAAATTTTACGTGTTTCGTAACGTATTTCGAAAAATTCCAATTATTCACCCAGTTATTTGAGTTTAACTATTCACAATTTCTCCCATATAAAAATTAACCCCCCGATCAACCTAGATCATATTAAATTGGTTTTCAGATTAGTTGAATAACAACTAATTGTAATGATTCTACCACATTGAGAATGTGTACGTAAACTAATGGATATCATTAACTTACCATACTTAATGGAACAGTAGCGTCTTGAGAATTAATCGAAATAACTCTATAAAAATTAGATAGATAATTAATTAGAAATAATTAATTGAATATATCATGTCGTTAGGTCGGCAATCTTTGTGAAACTGTTAACTTCATTGTAATTGTTGATGACGTTTCAATTCACTAACTAAAAATTTCCATAAAACATGTCAATTGAATGGCTCAGTTGATAAAACGTGTATAACACAAGGTATCGAATTTGTGTTACTGATGAATGGGGTTCGATACCGCCACGAAACACGTAAAATTTTTTCTGATTAAAACATGTAAGGTTTAATTAGAGGATTCCAAAACTGGTTTTAGAATTGAAAAATTCCAATTATTCACCCAGTTATTTGAGTTTAACTATTCACAATTTCTCCCATATAAAAATTAACCCCCCGATCAACCTAGATCATATTAAATTGGTTTTCAGATTAGTTGAATAACAACTAATTGTAATGATTCTACCACATTGAGAATGTGTACGTAAACTAATGGATATCATTAACTTACCATACTTAATGGAACAGTAGCGTCTTGAGAATTAATCGAAATAATACTATTATTATACTTATCTGAAAACACCTTGTTTTCATCTGTTTTTACAAAAACGTAAAGATGGCATTTACAGAACAGCGCACGGAAAATTTTCCCCGATCTCCGATTTTTTTTCCGTCTGCTAAATAAAAAAATACAATTGATATTTATTTCTTCGAACACTTATAACACTTTTCTGAAAACAACAACAACATAATTAGTATATTTAGGAATCGTTGGTATCAATAGTAAGGTATTATTAAGTACATCTTAAGTACATTTTTTAAAACTAACATGAATTAAACTGACACAAAATAAAACAATGCCGATATTCGATAATAAATATTTCGTTGCTATGGAAATGTTAATTATGTTTGATACTACTACGATGTATTATGATTACATTAAAAATAAAACGTTCTAAATTTACTTCTTATCCTTTTTTGCGTTGTTTTCAGATAAGTATAGTAAAAAGTATCGTTCATTACACTGTGGCGAACATTTAAATTAATTTTCGAAATAAAAATTTAGTTGGCGAATAATTGTAGCTATAACACGTCCGGAAATGGATTTTTCCGTACTTGCATGACTTGGTCACTCGCGCACGGAAAATCCTTATTTTCAGACTCTTATTGAAATATACTATTTTATTCTCATAATAGGTTGAATTTTGTTTAAAACTCTTTTTCACAAACAAAGAGCCCCCATTTTAAAACACTATTATTCAAAGTTTAAAAATTTATAACATCAGAGAGGTCAGAAACGTTAAATTTATAACATCAGAGACCAGACAGCGGCTTGAAAAATGTGGATGATTCTTGGAATTTGGTCAAAGGTCAACTTTAAGCGCTGCTGTGGAAAGTTTCGGAGACTCAAAAAGTAATTTTTAAAAACCCGAGTAATTTTTAAAAACCCGACGATTTATAATATCTTAATTGTAAAGGGGATAGCATTAACTTGTAGAAACTCTAGAAAATAGAGCTTCTTTGGCTCAAGGTGCGCGGCACTAAGAGCAATTTTAGGACGATGTCAAATATCAAAACTTTTTACTGAGGTTTGTTCCTCCTTCATTCAAAATAAGTTACAAACACACTTTTATGTAACTTGGATTTTGAGTAATTGAAAATTGGAATATAAATATCATGTTTTTTAGCAACTGCACATGAATCGACTGTTTTCAAATTTTATAGACAAGGTTTTTAACCTGTCTTGTTTCTAATAGTTTTAGACCAAAAAACTTAATGAAATTAAAATAATAAAAACTAGGAGGGCCTGGCGTGCTTCGCTACGCTTATAAATAAAGTTTTTGCGTAGACATTTTGTTGACGTAGAAGCAATGATTTCAAAAGTGGTAGTGAGAAATGATAGCATAATTTTCAATTTTTATTTTTAAAAATATAGGAAATCCCGTGACCGAAATTCGGTCATACATGAAAATTTTATATTTTATTTTATATATTGAATTTCACAATTGAAACAGCAATTATTATCAAAAACAAAAAATAATTAAATTATTATTCAAATATGTTTAACGATGAAAATGATAAAACTGAATGGCAACTTCAGCCTCAATATGAAATTAAAAAACACGCATATTGAGGCAAAAGCAAACGCACAGACACTCATACTCATAAAAGAGGAAAAGGTTTTTGAGAAAAGTGAGAAGAAATCAGGTAACAATGACTTCTGGAAAGACGATATTTTTTGTGAAAACTCTATCATCGTTGAACTGTGGCGAACATTAAATTTAAAATTTTAAGATATTAGCATGATTTCCTTGATATTTATGAAAAAGAACAAAAAATATATTATTATTATTCAGATTTTGTTTTTTCCAAATAGTTTCGAGTTCTTAATTTTCGTGTTAAAATTAAAAATGTAATTCTCTATGTAAATTATATTTCATCGCCTCGCCATCAATTTGATTATTACAATAAAACAAATGTCATGTAACTTGTATAATCTATTTATAAATACAATTAAACTCTAAAATGTTATTGTGTTTTCAGAGAATTTAATTTATATTTGTGCTACTTAATAATGGTTCAAGACCATTAGTGAATGTGGAAGCTAGTGTACCTGAAGAAGTTTGGAAATAAATTTAATTCATGATATGGTTGTTACAACAACATTTTATCTGCTGGCTTTTGTGTTTACTTTACGTGAACAGTAAAATTGGTAAATCATAACCGAAGATTCAGCTTAATCAACACATTCAAGGTAACTCATTATATTGGATACAACATCTCCAACATCTCGTATCATCTTATTCATCTCCTGGAGAATTCAACGCATCTAGCTGCCAACCTTTATATTAAAATCTACCTCCGCTCAACGCAGTATCATCTAAAACTGGTAACCCCGACTAAGAACAAACCTTCCAATGGAGTCAACTTGAAGAAGTATCAAATTTATATTTTAATTCATTTTTTTTCTCTTTCTTAATTTAAAGTAGTGCTTGCTTAATTTTGTTTTTGAAAATTTTATTTTATTATAATATTTTTTTTCACAGCGACAGAACACTCTTCCCGTAGTGATCAGTGCTCACATATTTTTCCTGCTAGTCATTTCTGTTGTTTAGCCATAATCTTATTTTCTCCTAGCGACACATTCTTCTTTTTTCTCCAAATTCTTATTTTTTGGCTTTCAAGCCACGCCAACTCCTGCTAGTGCGACCAACTTTTTAAAATTTTATTTTTGTTTAATAATCGATACCATGGGCCGAAGTTTAAGATCTCCTTCCTTCGTAAGACCCATTACACTCTCCTTAAATTATTGGGCCGAAGCTTCACAACTCTTTCCTTCGTAAGACCCACTTCATTCTCCGTTACTTATGGGCCGAATTAATCACCTTCTTCCTTCATAAGACCCACTCCACTCTCCTTAACTCATGGGACGAAGCAAATTTTTCAAATTTTCTGATTTTTTATTTACTATCCCTAACGTTACCCATATGTTACCATAACATGAACATCTTCTAACGTTAACCATCTATCTGTTGACAAAACCGGTATGGTCCTTATGGATATAAAAATCAGATTTCATCTAATTAAGCAGAACCTCCAAATATCTGATCTTAAAGGAATATCCCCAACGTTACCCATATGTTTCTACAACATGAACATCTTCTGACGTTAACCATTTATCTGTTGACGAACAGGTATGGTTCTTATGGATCTTTAAAACGATATTTCGTCGTTAACCAGATATTTCTTCTCAAAGCGATCTTTTTCTATGGTACACGTCTCCAAGGTAAACATTGATCTCAGTCAACTTTGTACTGTCAGACTTTACCAGACTTGTGTTACCATATGCACTCTTTTGCTTACGCTAAATTTCTGCTTATTCTTGCTACTTTTCGAAAAATGAACTAATATTCACGTTTATACATGCTAGTATTGTCTCAGTCAACTTTGATCTGTCAGACATTCAGCATCACCGACGTTACTTTTCTGCTTTTCGTATTTTAAACGAACCTTTTAACCTATGATGCACATCTCCACAAATATTGGTCTCAGGCAACTCAGCTCTGTCAGACCTATATCTCCACTCGTGTTACCATAACTCCATAATTGTTCGTTTCTTTTTTTTTGCAGAACTTCAATTCGTAAGACCCATAATTTTGTTTTTCTCCGGTATCGATTTTTAAACAACATCTCCAAACTTTTTCTTATTCGCTACAACTACTTAAGCAAAACTCTTTCCTTCTTTCCTCCTCAACTCTACTTAATTTTTTTATTTATATCGTTCCATCTTCGATGGCACTAGGGGGGGAGTGTTGTGGCGAACATTAAATTTAAAATTTTAAGAAATTAGGAGGCGATGATTTCCTTGATATTTATGAAAAAGAACAAAAAATATATTATTATTATTCAGATTTTGTTTTTTCCAAATAGTTTCGAGTTCTTAATTTTCGTGTTAAAATTAAAAATGTAATTCTCTATGTAAATTATATTTCATCGCCTCGCCATCAATTTGATTAATACAATAAGACAAATTTCATGTAACTTGTATAATCTATTTATAAATACAATTAAACTCTAAAATGTTATTGTGTTTTCAGAGAATTTAATTTATATTTGTGCTACTTAATAATGGTGCAAGACCATTAGTGAATGTGGAAGCTAGTGTACCTGAAGAAGTTTGGAAATAAATTTAATTCATGATATGGTTGTTACAACAACATTTTATCTGCTGGCTTTTGTGTTTACTTTACGTGAACAGTAAATTTGTTAAAACATAACCGAAGATTCAGCTTAATCAACACATTCAAGGTAACTCATTATATTGGATACAACATCTCCAACATCTCGTATCATCTTATTCATCTCCTGGAGAATTCAACGCATCTAGCTGCCAACCTTTATATTAAAATCTACCTCCGCTCAACGCAGTATCATCTAAAACTGGTAACCCCGACTAAGAACAAACCTTCCAATGGAGTCAACTTGAAGAAGTATCAAATTTATATTTTAATTCATTTTTTTTCTCTTTCTTAATTTAAAGTAGTGCTTGCTTAATTTTGTTTTTAAAAATTTTATTTTATTATAATATTTTTTTTCACAGCGACAGAACACTCTTCCCGTAGTGATCAGTGCTCACATATTTTTCCTGCTAGTCATTTCTGTTGTTTAGCCATAATCTTATTTTCTCCTAGCGACACATTCTTCTTTTTTCTCCAAATTCTTATTTTTTGGCTTTCAAGCCACGCCAACTCCTGCTAGTGCGACCAACTTTTTAAAATTTTATTTTTGTTTAATAATCGATACCATGGGCCGAAGTTTAAGATCTCCTTCCTTCGTAAGACCCATTACACTCTCCTTAAATTATTGGGCCGAAGCTTCACAACTCTTTCCTTCGTAAGACCCACTTCATTCTCCGTTACTTATGGGCCGAATTAATCACCTTCTTCCTTCATAAGACCCACTCCACTCTCCTTAACTCATGGGACGAAGCAAATTTTTCAAATTTTCTGATTTTTTATTTACTATCCCTAACGTTACCCATATGTTACCATAACATGAACATCTTCTAACGTTAACCATCTATCTGTTGACAAAACCGGTATGGTCCTTATGGATATAAAAATCAGATTTCATCTAATTAAGCAGAACCTCCAAATATCTGATCTTAAAGGAATATCCCCAACGTTACCCATATGTTTCTACAACATGAACATCTTCTGACGTTAACCATTTATCTGTTGACGAACAGGTATGGTTCTTATGGATCTTTAAAACGATATTTCGTCGTTAACCAGATATTTCTTCTCAAAGCGATCTTTTTCTATGGTACACGTCTCCAAGGTAAACATTGATCTCAGTCAACTTTGTACTGTCAGACTTTACCAGACTTGTGTTACCATATGCACTCTTTTGCTTACGCTAAATTTCTGCTTATTCTTGCTACTTTTCGAAAAATGAACTAATATTCACGTTTATACATGCTAGTATTGTCTCAGTCAACTTTGATCTGTCAGACATTCAGCATCACCGACGTTACTTTTCTGCTTTTCGTATTTTAAACGAACCTTTTAACCTATGATGCACATCTCCACAAATATTGGTCTCAGGCAACTCAGCTCTGTCAGACCTATATCTCCACTCGTGTTACCATAACTCCATAATTGTTCGTTTCTTTTTTTTTGCAGAACTTCAATTCGTAAGACCCATAATTTTGTTTTTCTCCGGTATCGATTTTTAAACAACATCTCCAAACTTTTTCTTATTCGCTACAACTACTTAAGCAAAACTCTTTCCTTCTTTCCTCCTCAACTCTACTTAATTTTTTTATTTATATCGTTCCATCTTCGATGGCACTAGGGGGGGAGTGTTGTGGCGAACATTAAATTTAAAATTTTAAGAAATTAGCAGGCGATGATTTCCGTGATATTTATGAAAAAGAACAAAAAATATATTATTATTATTCAGATTTTGTTTTTTCCAAATAGTTTCGAGTTCTTAATTTTCGTGTTAAAATTAAAAATGTAATTCTCTATTTAAATTATATTTCATCGCCTCGCCATCAATTTGATTAATACAATAAGACAAATTTCATGTAACTTGTATAATCTATTTATAAATACAATTAAACTCTAAAATGTTATTGTGTTTTCAGAGAATTTAATTTATATTTGTGCTACTTAATAATGGTTCAAGACCATTAGTGAATGTGGAAGCTAGTGTACCTGAAGAAGTTTGGAAATAAATTTAATTCATGATATGGTTGTTACAACAACATTTTATCTGCTGGCTTTTGTGTTTACTTTACGTGAACAGTAAAATTGGTAAATCATAACCGAAGATTCAGCTTAATCAACACATTCAAGGTAACTCATTATATTGGATACAACATCTCCAACATCTCGTATCATCTTATTCATCTCCTGGAGAATTCAACGCATCTAGCAGCCATCCTTTATATTAAAATCTACCTCCACTCAACGCAGTATCATCCAAAGAACAAATGACTTTGGTCAGATGTATCATAAATATAAAATTTCAAACATTTAAACGCACGCACTTTACTTGCAGCAACATACAATTGACCATGTGTGAATGCAGGTTCTTTAAGTAAAATGGCAACTCTGTTGAATGTCTGAACTTGAGATTTATTAATAGTCATAGCAAAAGCAGGAATAATAGGGAATTGAGTTCTTTGAAATTTAAATGGAAGAAGAGTTCCAGAATAAGTCAAATGAATGCGTGGAATTAGAATGCGTACACCTCGCATGACACCAGTCAAAACTTCACAATCTATTGAATTTCGGTGCATAACTTTTACACGCATTCGTGTTCCATTTACTAATGCTTGACCTGTATTTAAATTACGTATGAGGAGAACAATGCAATTCACTTTCAAAACTAATTTATGAGGTGGCAAATACACTCAATTTATTTAAAAATTCTATTGGAAAATTGTTCTGCTCACGAATGTCATCGCAAACAACTTTATCAAAACTAAAATATGCTTTCTCCTCTCCCGGCATAATACTCAAGATTTTAGAATTGATTTAATTGCAACCATTATTTTTGGGGGCTAAAATGACGGAACTCAAAATGTCATCAGATAAAACTGTATCAGAAATTTTTTCAAAAATGTCTTCAATAATATTGTCTGGATTACCAATCAAATTATGAGGAACTTCAATGATATCTGAACCAAACTGTGGAAAACTTTGCATATCACCATTACCGAGTCTTCTAAGAAATTCTACAAATTCAATTTCACGAGGGAGAGCTCTCATGTTTCGATTTAATTTCAAAATTTTAAAGTTAATAAATTCTTGCCAAGATGTAATACAATTTTCAATTAAAATAGAATGTGAGCCATGCGGTATAACTGGAAGAATTTGGCATGATGAGGTGACAATTTACCTGCAAACAGTTTATTTTTATTTTCTTCGTTTGGAGTCAAATCTATTAACAAACGATCAATTAATTTTAAAGCATGAATAGAACACATTGAAATTTCATCTATAATAATGATTGATGCATTATTAATATATGTGCCATGTACACTGTTTGGAGTTATATTTGGCATTGAATTCTCTAATAATGGAATTGGTAATTTGAAAACATTATGCAAAGTTCGCCCCCCAATCAAAAGAGTTGATGCAATACCACTGAAGGCAGTTACAATACTCGAAAGATTTAATGAATTAAATTTATGAATGATTGCCGTTGGAACAAAAGTTTTGGCACAACCTGCATGAGCTGTCAAGAAAAACACATTACTTCCAGAATCATGGAATTGAGCTTCACGCAAAACAATATCAATCACACTACGTTGCTCATTATTTGCATTTTCATACATTCTATAGCTATAGCAAAAACTATAGCTTCTTCTTCAATATCAAAATGACCTACATCGCCAATCTGTAAATTATATTGTGGAATCGGAAGACCAAAATGAAGTATTATGTGTAAGAAGAATTTCATTAATTTCAATCAAGGCTCGATTAATTGACACATCTTCATCGTAATTTCGTAAAAAGTCTTCAATCATACTATTTCTAAATTCAATCCATAAAGCTAAAGCATTCGGAGGAACGTTCAAACTACAGATAAATGCAAATAATTGACGTAACAGTTTTGATGATTGAATTTCTGAAGCTTCAAGTAAACATTCACGCCATTCATTATCATTTGTTGCAATACCTCGAGTTTCACATGCTGCAACAAAAGTAGGGTACTCAACACCTTCATACATACGTAGATCAGTAAAAGATTTTGGACCACGAACATGCAACAGAAGTAAACGCATATGAAACAATTCTATATCTTTTGGAGGAACCATATATAATCGAGCAACAACTTTATCAGCCCCACGTTGTCTTCTTTTCCACGATTTACTTTGATCATTCCAAACATAATGTAATGGTAATTCTGTATACAAAAACTCATTAGCTAAATTATCAATGGAATTCAAATAGAAAAATGCTAACAATTTTGTTCTTGATATATTTGCGACTGCACCAGCCACATTACCATTCCTGATATAAACATTTTGTCTATTAGGCAAATGAAAATCAAGTCGAATAATTGTATGAGATTGAAAATGCATTGGAAATTCAAATATGCGCCAAGCAGCTTCAGTCGAACCAACATACCGTCCATTCAAAAAATCTTGAATTTCATTTCCCACAATCGCATCATCATTATTCACTGCATTCTCTCCATTCACTCTCAATTCAACATTGGCAGAATCATACCCTTTATATACATACTTGTAAACATATTTCACACTTTTAACAGTCGTACATATTTCCACGTTAATATGACAATTGAATTTTGCAAGAAGATAAGGATTATATGGAACCACATATCTATTATCAAGAGATGCACCACGTACATCAACACTCATACCATTATCACGTCGACGATACGAAGGATAACCATTAACAGATTCTTTAGTATTTTCAGAAAAAGGTTTTGGAAAATTCTGACTACATTTACCATCTCTCATACAAACAGAATTGGGATTTAGAGCACCACATGGTTCATGCATCGTATGACGTTTCACATATTCATGTAATTTAGGAAAAAGAATGGGATCAGGGATTTCAGTACATACAAATTTATTAATCATTTTATTTCCATCAATTCTATCTTCATCTGACAAATTTAACAAAATATGAGCATGCGGAAGACCACGTTTTTGAAATTCAATGGTACATATAAATGCTTTGACAGAACCGAAAATCTTTTTTTTTCATTAAACAATCTATGTTCGACGACTCGATTTTAGTTTGTAAGGGGAGCCCGCTATTTAAAGAAGTAAATTTAATTCGTCTATAACTTTTTTATTTATGATCCAATTTGTGTGAAAAATCTTTAAAATCTAAGTTACACTAATATCAGTTAGCAGTTGAAAATTTGAAATGAATCCATCTGCGAATAAAAAAGCCTTAGGCTCCACAAAATTTTCGTTAGCATATTAATATAAAAGATTAAAATTAAAACAAAATAAATGTAAATTTAAACTGATTTTTTTCTAATTTTCTACTACGATTTTGCTCGTAGCTTACTGATATAAAAATGCAACTACATACTGTAGTTATTTTGTTAGTTTATAGGCACTAATACAAAGTTCAAAAAACAGATTGGAATTTAATTGATTTTGTGATACAAAGCAACATGCAAAATGGAGATAGAATAGTAAATTGATTAAAAATTCATTCAATGATTTAAAAAATAGATCAAAATAGTTTTAATTAACACACTTTCATTGGAAACGAACTCAAAATTAATATATTAATTTGACAAGATAAACCCTTTTATTGTTGGATCGTGAATAATAATTAATTAAATTCAAACATCAGCAGCCAAATTCTGTAATTGTGAAGCGGTTCACAGTTACAGAATTTGGCTGCAGGTTAGTTACCACTTACCACCACTGTTTTTATAAAGAAAATACTAATCAATATAAAACAATACAAATACTCAATTTGCTTAAAATTCTACTATATTAATTTTATTTTTAATATAATGTAATGTAGTAGGAATTATAATATGTGTAACAACAATACAAAAGATAGGTAAAAAAATAATAGAATAAAAAGTAAAAAGCAAATTTGTTATAACAAGTTTGCAGGAGCAAAACTAAAACAGAGTTGTCAATAAACCAGCTTGTGCCATATTCCTTCAACATATTACGCACTGTTTTCCTCAATGATTAATTAGAACACACATAGAGTTAGATGAAGGCTTGTTCGAGCAAGCAATAAAAGGCCTTCGTCAAAGAATATTCCATAGTTAAGATTTTGAGTGCTACCGTTGATTGAATGGAGTTCATTCGCAGACATCCCTAGTTAGTGATATCTCACTGCTATTGACTGTGATATGTGATATATCACGTTACGTCATGTGGCAATAGCAGTGCCTTATCACACCCGAACATCAAGAAATAAAAAACAATTTACAAATCATCAAAAACTGTTTCTTACATGCGGACATTACTCGCTACTTTTTTTATTAAATATGTTGTAAGAAGATTTGCGGTCGTAACAAAACTACCAAAACTACCACCTATTATCCTAAGCAAATTTACTATGTAGTTTTTAGTGCGTTTAAAATAAAAGTATGTATGTTAATACAATTATTTTTTAAAAGAATTAAAAACCTAAATTTAATTTTATTTCTTTAAATAATAATTTTCAAGACAACTTAATAAAATTTTAATAAACGTACAAAAACATCACTGCATAATTTTTTCTTTCAAACCGATCACGAAGTAATTGAAGGACAGTATATTAGCTTGTTTCCAACTTTTAGAAAGCTAAAATAACCGTACTACATGGTAGTACTACGCGGTTGTGAATAAAAGTATTATCATGGCTATTTATCACATTTTCAATATTTATACATATTTAATAACTAAAATAAAACGAATGAAGAATTGATGGACATATGGCTGGTTTAAATTTTATTCAAATAAATATCATAATAAATTTAGAACTGAGAAATTTCAAACGGATAAATAGATTTCATATAAATAAAGTTAACAAACCTCCAGTAGGTGACAATGTACTTCCTTGCTTCATAAGTGCTCCATAAACGAACCATACACAATGTGGTAGTGCGTAAATTATTTGTTCCGTATCTTTGGTTAATTTCTGTCGTATTATTATCAAAATATATATAATAGGACCAACCGAAAGTAATGATACTAATATTAATATCCAAACATCACGATCAAATGGTGCTAATAATCCTGAACCACTTGCTGATTCCCCCGGACGTATCATCATCATAATCCATTCACCCTCATCTAAGCTGGTTGTTGAGTAGAACATATATTTTCTAGCATCACTTAGAATAGGTAAAAAAGCAGCAGCCATATCCGCCTTTTCATCATGTAGCACTTTTATTAAACTACCATCTAAATCATTTGATGAACCAACAATATTTTTTTCGGGTAATACTAATTCATAAGTGAAATTAAATTTTTCGGTTAAAAACTCCAAAATGTTAAATGCAACACCTTTTCCAATTCGTTTTCCATCAACTACTTCCGAATAGCTTAGAGGAGGATCCTGAAAATAAAATGAAAAACGAATACATGAATATTTTATTTGCAAAAAGTACAAAATATTACTTTGCCTGTTCATATTAATCATAGCTGTTAGAGTTGTGAGTTTTGTTTGAATAATTTATAATGTCAATTATGTTAACAATATTTGTAACGACATACAGTTTAGTTTAAAAGAAAATAAATAGAAAAGTTTGTATCGTATGTAATTAGCAAAAACATTTTATGTATCTGACATTTTTATTTTTTTTACATCTATCTTCTATTAATTTTTGATTAAGCTTGTTTGTTGATTGATTAATAAGTTTTCAAACATTTCATTTATAGAAAAGATAGTTACATATATGATTTTGAAGAACATAACTCGTAATTTCAAATAAGGGTATTTTTGCATTTGCTAAACATATAGATATAAGATAATGATAGTTTGATATGTATTATTAACAGATCAAATGATAAACATTTATAAACACGGTCAAAACAAACAATTACTTTTATAAAATTCTGTATTTTGCAGGCCTTGATTTAGAAAAATTTTCCTTAGGCATGTTCGATTTAACCGAAATAACTGAATTTTCTGAAACAACTATAAAAACTGCTCGAGATGTTTTTGAGAAATTAGTTGTTTAAGTTAAACCATGGAGAGATGACTTTGGTCGCCGGATGTGACAATCCCACGAACTATAGTTTTTTTTTTTCTTTATTTAGCACAATAGCACAATATATTACATACAATACATTTTCTATTTTGTATCGAACTGCTACGAACCCAAAGGGTTATGACGCAATACAATATTTGATCAAAAAATAGCACCAGGCTTTATAATCAGTGACATAATATAAATGTGTATGCTTCGAAGGCATTATTTCAAAAATTGATAGTTCATTATATATATATATATATATATATATATATATATATATATATATATATATATATATATATATATATATATATATATATATATATATATATATATATATATATATATATATATATATATATATATATATATATATATATATATATATATATATATATATATATATGTATATGTATATATATATATATATATATATATATATATATATATATATATATATATATATATATATATATATATATATATATATATATATATATATATATATGTAATTCTTTTATAAACCGAACAGATTTGGACAAAATCTGACCGACCCATTTTTGATTTGGCTGAAATTTTTTTTAAGGGTTTTCTATCGAAAAAAAAGATATACGTGTTCGAGGGTTTTTTTTTTTTGTTTTTTGGAAAATAGAGCTGTTCTAAATTTCGAGAATATCGTGATTTTCGGCTTGAAGACTTATTTTCAAAAATTCATAACTTCGGTTTCATAGAAGATAGAAGGTTTTTCTTTTCTTTATTTGAAAGTTAAAAGATGGAATTGTTTAAAATAAATATTTTCATTTAAAGTTATTAACGAATTCCTATTGTTATAAACAAATAAAATGTTAAATTTAAATTTTAACCATTGCCCCACCCATGAAATTAGTTTTTAATATTATCATCGTATTCAACGTTCAATTTTCTATAAAAAAAGTATTTTTTTTTAATGGAGAAATGATATTTACTGTTAGAAATAAATTAATTTATCGAGCGCGGGACGACAAAAAATTCCATATATGGGTCATTCTTTTACATACCGAACAGAATAGGACAAAATGTGACTAAGACATTTTTGATTCAGCTGAAATTTTTTTTGAGGGTTCTATATAAACATTACGATATACTTGTTTTCGGATTTTTTCTTTTTTTGTTTTTTAGGGGAAATAGAGCGGTTCTAAATTCCGAGAATTTTGTGATTTTTGGCTTGAAGACTTGTTTTCAAAGATTTATAACTTCGGTTCTGGTAAAGAGACACTTTTCGTTTGTTTTATTTTAAAGAATAGAGATGCAATTAAAAAAAAAATTATTGAATATAAAAATTATTAACAAATTCCTATTGTTATAAACAAATAAAATTTTAAAATCAGTTTTTAGTAATTATATAAAAAAAATAAAGAGTGTTTAATGTAATCATCGTGTTCTACGTTCAATTTTAAATAAGAAACGTATATTTAATTAATGAAAAAATGAGTTTTACTGTTACAAATAAGTTAATTTTTCCAGCGCCGGACGACAAAAATTTATAAAATTTGTTATCGTCTCGCGCACGATAAATTAGTTCATTTCTAACAATAAAACTCATTTCTCTACTAATTAAATATACGTTTCTTATTGAAAATTGAACGTAAAACACGATGATTACATTAAACACTCTTTATTTTTTTTATATAATTACTAAAAACTGATTTTAAAATTTTATTTGTTTATAACAATAGGAATTTGTTAATAATTTTTATATTTAATAATTTTTTTTTTAAATTGCATCTCTATTCTTTAAAATAAAACAAACAAAAAGTGTCTATCTTTACCAGAACCGAAGTTATAAATCTTTGAAAACAAGTCTTCAAGCCAAAAATCACAAAATTCTCGGAATTTGGAACCGCTCTATTTCCCCTAAAAAACAAAAAAAGAAAAAATCCGAAAACAAGTATATCGTAATGTTTATATAGAACCCTCAAAAAAAATTTCAGCTGAATCAAAAATGTCTTAGTCACATTTTGTCCTATTCTGTTCGGTATGTAAAAGAATGACCCATATATGGAATTTTTTGTCGTCCCGCGCTCGATAAATTAATTTATTTCTAACAGTAAATATCATTTCTCCATTAAAAAGAAATACTTTTTTTATAGAAAATTGAACGTTGAATACGATAATAATATTAAAAACTAATTTCATGGGTGGGGCAATGGTTAAAATTTAGTTTTGACATTTTATTTATTTATAACAATAGGAATTTGTTAATAACTTTAGTTGAAAATATTTATTTTTAAAAAATTCCATCTTTTAACTTTCAAATAAAGAAAAGAAAAACCTTCTATCTTCTATGAAACTGAAGTTATGAATTTTTGAAAATAAGTCTTCAAGCCGAAAATCACGAAATTCTCGAGAACAGCTCTATTTTCCAAAAAAAAAAAAAAAACCTCGAACACATATGTCTTTTTTTTCGATAGAAAACCCCTATATATATATATATATATATATATATATATATATATATATATATATATATATATATATATATATATATATATATATATATATATATATATATATATATATATATATATATATATATATATATATATATATATATATATATATATATATATATATATATATATATATATATATATATATATATTAGACTGGTCGTTAAAAACTAAATTTTCCGAGACGCCCCTCAGAAAAATTCTTTGTGGTCAAAAAACCATAACGGCTTTATTTTTTTTTTTTTTAAGTGAAAAGAACACGTGCCGCAAAATCATCGAAGTTTATTTTTTGATAAAATTGTTAATATCTCATAAAATATGCAGATGTCAAAAAAAATCACTTAATCATTTTTGCAGGAAATTTAATTCTCTACAAAAAAGGTCCAAGTCATTTTTTTCCTAAAACCTATATTTCTGATGATATTTTGAAATAAAACTTGAAATTCTTCGAAACTCGTAAAACCAAATGATAAAAATTTTGACGAAAAAGTGCTAATTTTGATTTTTTTTGTCACGATTATTTTTTTATACATTTCATTCTATAGCATAAGAAGAAAATTAGGAGTTTTTCGTCATCTTTATTTTTTATGTTTCTTAAAAATTACGAAAACTTACAAGCTCATTTTCAAAATATCATGAGAACTATACGTTTTCGGGAAAAAATGACTTGGACCTTTTTTGTAGAAAATTAAATTTTCTACAAAAATGGTTATGTAATTTTTTTTGACATCTGCATATTTTATGAGATATTTGAAAAAATCTACGAATTTTTCAAAAAATCAACTTCAACGATTTTGCGGCACGTGTTCTTTTGATTTAAAAAAAAAAAAAATAATGCCGTTGTGGTTTTTTGACCCCAAAGAATTTTTCTGGGGGGCGTCTCGGAAAATTTAGTTTTTAACGACCAGTCTAATATATATATATATATATATATATATATATGTATATATATATATATATATATATATATATATATATATATATATATATATATATATATATATATATATATATATATATATATATATATATGTATATATATATATATATATATATATATATATATATATATATATGTATATATATATATAAACATATATATATATATATATATATATATATATATATATATATATATATATATATATATATATATATATATATATATATATATATACATATATATATATATATATATATATATATATATATATATATATATATATATATATATATATATATATATATATATATATATCAGTGGCGTGCAGTGGGTTTCGATAGACGGTAAGCAGATTATATAAAAAAATCAGAACATTATTCAATTTATCACCACATGATCAGTGGCGAAGCGTCGGTATAGACACACTAGACAGTGTCTACCCAAACATAATATAAATATGAAACTTTATTTTCATATTGTTCGCATAATGTCGACTTAATACTATTTTGTCAAACGTTCTAAGAAAATCATTAAGTTTTAATACAATAATTAGAACAAAAACAATTCAGCTATGTTGCCGAAACTTTAATACAAACGCTTCCCAGTTTCATGTACAAACAAACAAAAATGTTTTTCTCACTGCAGTAGACATTTCAAATTATGACTACCAAAATAAGCAATAGCAACAACAACAAATTTTCAACTTTTGTTCCTTCTTGGATAGACAGTTTTGTTTCTGTCTATTTTTGTTTCCAAATTTGTTGAGAAACATCAGTAGACGTTTCAAATTATGACTACCAAAATAAGCAATAGCAACAACAACAAATTTTCAAATTTGTTCCTTCTTGGATAGACAGTTTTGTTTCTGTCTATTTTTGTTTCCAAATTTGTTGAGAAACATCAGTAGACGTTTCAAATTATGACTACCAAAATAAGCAATAGCAACAACAACAAATTTTCAACTTTTGTTCCTTCTTGGATAGACAGTTTTGTTTCTGTCTATTTTTGTTTCCAAATTTGTTGAGAAACATCAGTAGACGTTTCAAATTATGACTACCAAAATAAGCAATAGCAACAACAACAAATTTTCAAATTTGTTCCTTCTTGGATAGACAGTTTTGTTTCTGTCTATTTTTGTTTCCAAATTTGTTGAGAAACATCCGTAGACGTTTCAAATTATGACTACCAAAATAAGCAATAGCAACAACAACAAATTTTCAACTTTTGTTCCTTCTTGGATAGACAGTTTTGTTTATGTCTATTTCTGTTTATAAATTTTGTTTCCAAATTTTTTGAGAAACATATTATGGGAAATATTTTTGACAAAAATTGTAATTATATTAGTTAGATGTTTCTTGAGCAATTTTTTGTGTGATTGTGAATTCGATTCTACGACTTCTGAATAACAGGAACAGTTGGAAAATAAATTTGAATCTTTGATTTTGGATTAATTTTTGGAATATTTTTAGAATTTTGAAAAAAGTTTCAATCTTTGATTATGTTATAATTTTTGCAATATTTTTGGCATTTTGGGAAAAGATTGAATTTTTGATTTTGTTATAGTTCTTGCATTAATTTTGGAATTTTGAAAATACTTTCAATTTTTGATTTTGTAATAATTTGTAGAAAATTTTTGGAATGTTGAAAAAGTTTAAATTTTGGATTTTATTACAATTTTTGGAATATTTTTAGAATTTTGAAAAAATTTATTTATACTTTTACAAAGAATTTTGAATTCATCGCTCCCTAAAACTTAAAACAATGTTTTTGTTAATCTACAATATCCTTTATCTTTTGTACAAAATATTTTTATTTCAATATTTTTAAAATTTTTAATTTTGATTTAGATTGAACAATCTTTTTTTAAATATTTTGCTTGCCGCGAATAAAAAATATAGTATATGATGCACGGATGTAAGTCATTTTAAATGTGGGTGCAAATCTCGGTTGGCGCTTCGACTCACAAACTCCACATACGTCCAAAAACCTTAGCTTTCTGTACTCTCATCCTAATGTACTATAATTAGTTTCTACTAGCAAATTAATAAAACTTTTGAATATGTCTACCCTAGTTTCAGAAGCACGCTTCGCCACTGCACATGATAGTTCTTTCATTGTATTGATTGCATAACGTGATAAGGCTTTGGCAGATCAGTCTGCACTAATATATGTAAAAGCTAAGCTTCTTTCAAAAACTTCTTCTGTTTTAGTTACAAATCGTCCTATTGTTGACAGCTGCGACTTATAAGATATATCTGATGTTTCATCAAGAAGTATGGCAATAAATAAACAATCTTTGATTTCGAGAAAATTTGAGTTTTTTAGATCAACACATATTGATTCACTCAAATCATTTTGTATACGATTGAAAATGCCTAAAAATACTTTGGATTCCTATAAAAATGTGTGAAATTCTTGATCATATATTGATAACACTTTCAACATTATAATACTACTGAGTAATTTGAAAAAATTCATTGATTAATATAATATGGCTTTGTGTTTACTAACGGCATTAAAAAAATTATTTAAATTATGATGGCCATCGTAGGTTTAAATACCCTTTTCTTTAGAAAATAAAATAAAACAGACTTCAGAAACAACAAAAGAAGCACAAAAAAGTGAAAAATATCTCAATTGTGGCTTTTAGAGACAGAAATACATATAAAATGATTAATTTAATTTAATTATGTCTAACTACAGAAAATTACACTTTTCAACAAAGATGTTATATTATAAAACTTATATTTTATTATAACTATTATAGTTTTTGTAATAGTTATTATATTGTAAGATTTATTTCTAGTACAAAACTGTTGGAAATCGATGCCAAGCAAGAGATGTCAATGATGGTACCGGCTTCGAACATTTTGTTTTGAAAATAAATTTCAAAATATAAAGCTATTATGAAAAAATAACTTTTACAATATAATATCTTTGTTTAAAAGCGTAATTTTTTGTATGTAAGTAAGTATAATTAAATTAAATTAATCAAAATTTATACGTATTTTTGTCTCTAAAAGGCACAATTGAGTTATTTTTCACTTTTTTGTGCCTCTTTTGTTTTTTCTGAAGTCGGTTTTATTTTTTTAAAAAAGTTTATTTTTTTTTTCATTTTGTTTTGTGTAGTCATAAAATCAAAAGGCGGGGATATTTTCTGTCATAGAAAGGAATTTAGGACCATTTCGGCATCTAAATCAATTAAATACAACTCAAGCCGTCCAAATAGGTTAAAAGCTGTTTCAAAGAAATCGGTAAAATACATTAAAAATATAGTTTTTTTCAATTTCCTGAACATCGACCGTTATACACGTAATATAAAAAATATGGGACCACTTTGGCATCTATCTTAATAGAATACATTTAAACCATCCAAATCGAGTGAGCTATTTTCGTGAAATCGGCGAAAATACATAAAAAAATATAGTTTTTCCAATTTTCTGAAAATAGTACATTTTGCTACACGAGATGAAAACGCTGCTTTTTCGTGAGTGAAAATTTGTTCACGAGAACAGTTAACGTCCAGTGGGACAATTTCACGAACGTGAAATATTTTTATCTCGCGTAGGAAATACACTTTTTTCTATGATAGTAAATATATAAACGATATTTGTTAGAATTTATTAAATTAGAAATCGACAAAATAACATTCAAAATTCATATTCTATTTTTAAATATGGTTGCTTTGTTTTAAAATTATATTAAAATACCATAGCAACTACAATTTGTTATTCTTTTTACACTAGAGGAAAAAAAAACTCACAGGGGATTAATCCTGCTTGAAAATAAACTTTTCCTCTGCTATCATAGAAAACGGTATTTTTCACGTCATACAAAATTAGACCACTTGGGAGTCTACCTTAACAGAATACAATTTAAATCACTCAAATCGAATGAGCCGTTTTCAAGAAACATACATAAAAAACCTTCAATGAAAGATCCAATAATTTCATCATTTAAATCACTGGAAACAATATTATTTAATGGTTGCACCATTTTAATAAACGAAATATTGCACCCATCAAAACTATAAATTAATAATGTTATTAATTTTAATAACACAACCAATAGATAAATAAAACCAATAGATAAATATAAAAAATTTCACTGATGATAGATATATATATATATCTGAAACCGGTCTGATTTTCATATTTTATAAAAGTTGTTAGAAAATTAAAACATTTTTATTAAATCAATAAATTTAATAATTATTTAATAGATTGAAAATCATTTCAATTTTATCAGGAAAAAACTAACAAACATTTTTCTTCATACTACAAAACTAAAAAACATGTGTTACAAAATGTACACCAAATGTAAAATGACAAAAGGAAAGGAAAGAAAAAACTTTACAAGCAGAATTATCTTTTGCTTATTTTCACACATTTTATTGGGACTTTAATTGTTTGTTTTTCAATACAACTTCTAAGGAATGCATAGCGATTGAAAGCAGAAATTTTACTGATGACCAAAGAACAAAAAATAGATAAAATCTGCCAAAAAACAAAATTTTTTTATATTTTATTTATATGTGCATTTTAGATTTGGAGTGTTGAAAATTCAAAAAGGCTGACATCTAAATATAGATTTTTGGAATATTAGAATGATCGTTAATAAATAAATGATATTAATAATCGATTTAGAATGTTTTTATATTCTTTAATTAATATAAATTTTTGTTAAGACTATTTTAAATTTTGTTTGGGTAAGCAGGTATGACCCTGCTTTCTTCGAACCGCCCGCCAGTGATATATATATATATATATATATATATATATATATATATATATATATATATATATATATATATATATATATATATATATATATATATATATATATATATATATATATATATATATATATATATATATATATATATATATATATATTGTAACGTTTCTTCGCCGAGTTACAATTATTTAGTTCGATCACTAAATCAGGAAATTTAAAACACAATGGATTTTCTAAACGTTATAATTTTATTCGTTCAAGATTTTACAATAAAAATATTTCTCCTATTACTATTCCCCTTTTAGTTCTTCTTGTACTAACAATGTTTCACAACTTATAATTCTTTTATACTTGTTCACAATATCACTTTTAACTTTCTACTTATAACACTTTTAATTTTTACTTCGCCTCTATCACTGCTAAATTTTTATACTTTTTGTATCACTAACAATTTTATACTAATCCTATCCTCGAAGAACACCTCTTATATATACTACATGAAATAGCCTCGAAACTGCTGTGATGTTCTAGATAGAACACACCCTTTTTTTTCCTTACTTTATCAACAATAAGACGATCTTCAAATATTGACACCTAGGTGTGAAATCTATTCTTTTGTTTTGTTTCTTGTTTTATTTACCAATTTTTATTTCGTTAACCAATCCTTATTCAAGAAAACAAATACTTCCTATTAAATGTTTACTTTGGTTGCATTGTTATCTTTTATTGATTTTTATATTTGTAGAGCTAACGAGAATTTTCTTGAAAGTTCTATTGTTGTGGTGTTCTATCATCATCTTACATAATCGTCACAATATATATATATATACAATATATATATATATATATATATATATATATATATATATATATATATATATATATATATATATATATATATATATATATATATATATATATATATATATATATATATATATATATATATATATATATATATGTATATATATATATATATATATATATATATATATATATATATATATATATATATATATATATATATATATATATATATATATATATATATATATATATATACTAGCAAGACCCGGCGTGCTTTGCTACGCTTATAAATAAAGCTTGTGCACAGACATTTTGTTGACGTGGTAGCAATGATTTCAAAAAGTGCCCATACAAGGTTGTACAACTGGTCCAGTAATAGTCCATTACTGGCAGCCAGTAATGCAGCAATGGGCGAGTACTGGCAACCACGACTGGGCCATTAACAAAATTTTACTGGATGATAACTTCGGACAATAAATGGTTGCCATTCTTGGGCCAGATACTGGCAACCATGACCGAGCCGTTAAAAAAAATATACATTATTATCATATGTAAATTTAAATAAATTAAATACAAACTAATTTAAAATAAAATAAAAATGACGGTAAAAATTCAAACCTCCCCATACAACTGGTTCAGTTGCAGGAATGGCTGAGTAATGGCAAACTCCGCCGTGAATCCGCCAGTACTCCGCCATTAAAAAAAATATAAAATAATATTTTTTATACATAAATTTAAATAAATTATTTACAAAATAATTAAAATAAAATAGAAATGAAAATAAATTAAAACATATACCAACCTTTTCTATAATACCATAGTCTTTCAACCGACAAGGCGATAACTAAACTATATGTGAAATTTTTCAAACTATGTATTTCTAAAAGGGATAATACTCTAGTGAAATTTAAAAAAAATGACAGATCGGCAAATTCATGGCTACAGTACTGGCCCAATAACAATAGCCAAGTAATATTTACCATTCATGGGCCAGTGCTTGGCCATTCATAGGTAACAATATACTGGCTATTTTCTGTAAACCATAGATCGGCCAATGATTGGTTCTAGTATTGGCCCAGTAACAATAGCCAAGTACTATTAACCATTAATGGACCAGTGCTTGGCCGTATGTCAATGTCTGGCAAAACCTACTTGGGTGGTAATGAGAATGATAGCATAATTTTTAATTTATCTTTTTAAAAATATGGATGAAAAATAATGAGCACTCTAGCCGATCAGTTCGGATATATGAAAAATTAGCGATCAAATAAGTTTTCAAGTAAGCAAAAAAAAAAAATTTAAGTAACTTGTTTAATTAGTAGAGGTGTGTCATCTCTATATAGAACAGTATACAGAACATACATAGATTTACAAATGTTCGCAGTACCCATATGTTCAATGTGCTCAGTGCTCACTAAGAAAAGAGAACCTACAGGTTTCTAATGTTCAATTTCTCGATGCTTCTGCAGGTTATACATTATTTGTTGTGGCTCCATTGTTGGTTCAGACATAGAGATTATCTAGTGCCATTCTGTGGCGGCTCTTCTTTTATATAAAGGATATTCATCGTTTCATGTAACTGAATTTCCTGTAACTGACTAAATCCTTGATGATATTGTGACCATTGCCACAGGCTCTGAATAAACAATCGGTGCGGTATCTGCCCGCTAGCTTTCAGTGATGTTGGGGTGGGCTTTACCGATAATTCAGAGCTTTAATAATACCGCTTAAAACAAAAATAAATAAATAGGAAGAAGCTTTAATTCTGTTAACGTTTCTTCATCATCCAACAAATCGCTAGCTCTCTTACTAGTGGGAGTTTATTCGCACATACTTACATTACAATAAGCTCAATATAAAATATAATTACAAGAGAAAACAACATTTGTTATTTAATTAAATATAATTCCAATAGAAAAAAAAATTTATAATACAATATTTAGACTTAAACTTACCCACAACCTTTTTATTAACTTGAGGACGAACACAACACAGATATTATATTTTTTTTCGGTTTAAATTTGAGGACGAACATAATACAGATATTTTTTTTTATATGTTAAATGAACAATTTTATTTAATGTTGACTGTTGTTAATAGTGTTGAGGTTGTTGATGAAGGTTATTGTAATTGACGTTGTTGGCTATTGTATTCAATTATGATGATGATTGATTCAATTTATATGTAAAATTCCACATTTTTCGATTTATTTGTTTTTTAGAATTTTCAGGTGGGTTGCTTGACCGGATTTTAGTTTGAACTTATGGACTTTAAGTTTATGAACCATAAATGTTGCTTTTCACTATAAACTTATGCTTTCTTCTGACAAAAAAAATTACTAAGTAAAGAATTTTTTTTGAACTATTCTTGTTTTCATATATCACAATTTTTATCATTAATAATAAATTATTCATTTATAAATTTATTTTCGTTATTTATATATATATTTATATTTTGTATTATTTAGTAAAACAAATATTTTATCAAAACTTATTATTATAATAATAGACATTCACTTGGCGCTAATTTTATTTATATCTCTCATATATTTAATTAATTATTTTTTTAGACCGATCGTGGTGAAAGACAAAACTTGATTGATTTTTATCATTTTTAATTTAATCGAAGTTAAAAATTAAAAGCAAAAATTATTTTTTTTGTGGTTGCTTATTAGGGCTTGTAAACCTACAGGTTACAATATCACTTTGCGTACTTTGGATTCCGTGAATTCAGTGATCTGGAAAGCTCATGTTACATATTTTTCGTCACAACTTCCTACAAATCTTTATCGAAGCTGGCATCGGATATTTGCCGTATGCATTTGAGATGATTTTGTGTATGTGCGTTAGTTGTGAATAACCGTCATATTAAATTAGCTTTCGCAAATAAACTGGTACATAAACGAATGAAATTTAATCGTTCTGTTTCGAATTTTTTTGCACACATATCTACCATGAATTGGTAAAACAATTGACGGCATTTTCAAATGTGGAAATCTTCATCTTCTTCCCCTCGAATCATTAATCCTTTTTTTATTGACAAAAATATATCCCGGTTGAAATTTATTGCCGACTTTATTAATTGTCACTTCGTTTATTGTTCGAGCTTTGAATCTTCTCACATGTCCTCTAGCAGGCGTTTTGTCAACCTGAACTATTGAAACTTATATATGTATCACATACATCATTTCAACTGCTGTTTTGAACAAATGCACTAAATCGTTTTTTGAAATCTGGTTTTCAAACAAATTATCAAAATGCCATTCCGTGTGGAAGTATTTAGTATAATATACAATATAACCAATTTCCATGCAATGGACAAAAATGAAATAGAACATTTTTATGACCGTATGTATATAAATGTATGTATATATGAGCTGAATGGTCTAGTGGTTAGCACTACTTCCATTTAGGTCAAAGTGCTGTTATACAAAGCCATTAACAACCATCAACACACTGGTTATACAATAACACTGGACACTGGAGTGGTTATACAACTAACCGGTAATCAACCAATATGGTTGATAAATTGGACAAAACAATATATGGGTGATCACCCCTACATAACTAATCGATTAAATTAAGTCTTTAAGTGAAACTTGACCATAAAAAGATTGAATTGAGATTAATGCAGGTGAGGGATACTTGTGCTTGTTGACAGCTGACATTCCTATATAAAACACATATTGCTAAAAAAACTATATAATAACCTTTCTGTATTTGAATGCAACATTGTGTCCAAATTTCAAGAGAATCGATCCAGTACATTCCTAGATTGCCTATTTTGAACCAACGAACATTTACATTTTTATTTATCATATATAGATATATAGATAGAAGATAGATAGATAGATTAATAGATTGATCAGTTATCGACTACTGAGAATTGAAGAGTATTCCAGTACTAATATCGCAATTACAAAATGGAGGTTGGTGGTAGAAGGGGGAAAATTAAGGATTATATGTATTTTGTAATGTCAAATCATAAAAAAACAAAAATAAAGTTTGTCTGTAAAATACAAAAATTTTTTAAGGAAGGGCCCCCCTTATCACTTAAGGGTATAAAAAATAGTTTACGACCGATTCTGAGACCTACCGTATATACACATAAAATTTCATGGAAATCAATCAGGCCGTTTCGGAGGAGTAATTAAAGAGTATTCCAGTACTAATATCGCAATTAAAAAATGGGGGTTAGTGATATAAGGATGAAAATTAAGGATTATATGTATTTTTTAATGTCAAATCATAAAAAAATAAAAAAAAAAATTTTATCTGAAAAATACAAAAATTTTTTGGGGGAGGCCCCCCTTATCACTTAAGGGTATAGAAAATAGTTTAAAATCGATTCTCAGACCTACCGTATATACACATAAAATTACATGGAAATCAGTCAAGCCATTTCGGAGGAGTAATTGAAGAGTATTCCAGTACTAATATCGCAATTAAAAAATGGGGGTTAGTGGAAGAAGGGGGAAAATTAAGGATTTTATGTATTTTTTAATGTCAAATCATAAAAACATAAAAAAAAAAGTTTTATCTGAAAAATACAAAAAATTTTTGGGGGGAGGGCCCCCCTTATCACTTAAGGGTATAAAAAATAGTTTAAGACCGATTCTCAGACCTATCGTATATACACATAAAATTTCATGGAAATAAGTCAAGCCGTTTCGGAGGAGTTTTGTTACAAACACTGTGACACGAGAATTTTATATATATAGATATATATATATATATATATATATATATATATATATATATATATATATATATATATATATATATATATATATATATATATATATATATATATATATATATATATATATATATATATATATATATATATATATATATATATATATATATATATATATATATATATATATATATATATATATATATATATATATATTAGTGTGTCCCAAGACATAGAGAACAAAATTTTTTTGCCTAATTTTATACGCATACCCGCTAAATTTTTTCCAATTGACCTTAAAAACTTAAATTAAAAGTTTTACTGCGATTGGATGACGATAACCCGTGCCGACTTGAAGTTGAACTTTAAAATACGAGCTTTTACTGCGATTACTGTGTAATTATTTGAGAAATTATTTTACTCTCATTAAATAAAATGCAAATGAATTAGAAAAAAATATTACTTCGGTCTGAAAGTCCTAATCTCGAGCCAAAAATGAAATTCTTACCCCATTTATCGGCATTTCTCGATGTTTTAGGACTTACTGTTTCTAAAAAAAACTGTATGTCTGTCTGCCGTCACAACCGACGAAATCTAGAAAACCGCTGGAAGGGATCTCAAAAATTTTTGTTTCTAAAAATAGGGTTACTCAATTGTAAGAGCCAAAAGGACGATGTGTTCGATAACTGTACGGGAAGTGTGTCAAAAAAAAATCGTCAAGTGTGTCAAAACAAGGAAATTTGCCTATTTTTTGCTTAAAAACGTTCATTTTAAGTCATTACGAATAGGAACATTGAATTTGGAGAAATTTTGATGGTCGGTATTGGTATGTGAAACCAAAATCTAGATTATTGTATTGTAAGTTTGTCAAAAAAATGTTGTCAAGTGTGTCAAAAGAATGATTTTCATTTTACTTAATTTTTTGGAACAATATAAAATTAATTATTTGTTTGACATGAAATGTTATCGAAAATGAAATTGGACATGGAAATTTTTGGATTTTTTTATAATTTTTAGAATATTTTAAAAATTTTTTAATTTATGAAAAAAGTTTCAATCTTTGATTTTGTAATAATTTTTGGAATGTTTTTAGAACTTTAAAAAAAGTTTAAATTTTTTATTTTATTTTAATTTTAGAATGTTTTTTGAATTTTGAAAGTGAATATTTGAATATTTGGTTTTGTAATATTTTCTTGAAACGCTAAATGGAGAGGTTTTTGAGCAGTTTGCTGGGTGTTTCATCTTTTCACTAAGTTATATTAATTTATGATCTGTTATAATTTTCCGGCACTTATTAATATTTCGTGTTAGTTTTGTAATAAATTTCTAAACAAAAATAAAAAAATATTTATACTTCAACAAAGAGTTTTATGTTTGATATACATCGCTGCCCAACACTAAAAGCACTGTCCTCATAAAATTTTTTTGCCGAAAACTATATCAAAATCCTTAACCCAGACCGAAGTCTTGATATCTCAGAGCTTGAGATTTCAGTCCCTCCATATTTTAATATTATTTTTCATTACAACAACTATTACTAAGTATATTTTCTTTTCAATGTTTGCTGTTTACAGTCCGGATATAACATCTTGTGCTTTTGTACGCAACATAACAAATATTGCCTCAATTGTAATTAAACAATGAAAGTCCTGCATTAATTAGACCGCTCTTTCAGCTGTATCTGAACGATACAACTGAAATGCTTTAAGCATTGATATCTCCTTTTTAATTATTATTTCTATTATTATTTAATCTACTTTCAATTTATCAATTTTGGAAACAGGCATTATTCTACCTTTT